>OMNV01003820.1:4660-30248 GCA_900303265.1 Brotula barbata
ACCACCTTCCCTCCACAAGCCAACATCCACCCCACTCCCCAAACACACACACACACACACACACACACACACACACACACACACATACACGTATATGTGAACGCACACATCCATAGAAGCACGTATATGCACTTACAGTGAGCGCACAATGTCGCAGACCTCATCTGCTCTTTTGTTCTCTTCTTTTTGCGTGCACTTACACGTGATCCAGGATGATGGCGTGCCAGGCAGGCAACAGGAAATACAAGACGGGCTTGTTTACAAGGACATGATGCAGCAGCTACATACACCAGAAAGACTGGTGCCACAAGCTAGAATTCATTAAACACCTCTTTAACACTCTGTAATGATGGCCAAAGTACCCCAACAAACCCAGAGGTAGTTCTTTTATAGACGATTTCTATTTCCTACCTTCCATTTCCTCATCACTTGACTTTATGTTGCCTCGAACTTGCTCTTGCCTGTCTATACAGTCATGTCAAGCCTGCCTTTGAAATGTAATCCATCTGTATGGATGTGAATGTTCTCAACACCAGGCAGAGGGCTTGTTGTGTCTCTGCAGTCCAATGACAGATACCTGCAAATGGAAAACAAACACGTGGCGCTGGCGCTGATGGGTGTACCTCCGTGTTGGCGCGCTGGCACACATTTCTTTACCTCGCATGTGTCAACTTTATTGGTGATGTGCCGATACCATTTTCATCACCCTGCTTTTGAACATTGCCAACCATTTCCTCATAGTCTCTCCCCCTGAAGACTTGTACTGGCTTCCTCCCACGGATAGATTTAATCGCCATGGCGGCAGAACAAACACATCAAATGTAGAGTTTCAATCCCAAAACCTGTATTTTCTGGCCACATTAAAGGATATCATGGTGTCAGGGTGGAGACAGGAGTGCATTGACGTCTATAGAACGCATTGTTTGCATTTGTGGTTGGTGGACTCGGGGTGTATTGTGATATACGCAGTGTGGTTTTAAGCATGATGAAAATAAATAGGAAGATTTTATGACGTCCGAGGTGAGGTGGTTGAGCAAGTGAACTTTTGTAATATGAGCTAAGTATAACCACGCATCCAGCTAAATGTTTTTACAGAAGTATTGATGACATTGTCCCTCCATTTCCTATTAATTTTTCATATATTTCAATATATATCCTTTCTTTTATGGCGGACAAGTTTCACACCGCGCTGCAGAGTTTTCATTTTCAGCTACCGTGAGTCCACTTTTTACCACCTCGCAGATTTGTCACTGGAGACGTGTGCGGGGCCAACTTTATTTTCTCTAGCTCTTCCTTTTCTCTCCGCACTCTGTCGTAGATCAAATAGGTGCTTCTCCCATCACCTGTCAGAGGAATGTGCCAGCACTCATCCATCAGCAGCACGGCTACAACAGGCATTACTGTGGCCCACTGCAGGCCCCAAAAGGCCCCCAGGGCAGGAGTGGATGACTAGTGAATCGGCTTTGTGGTGTGCCTGAGTCTTGTGTACCTGTGTAGTGTGGTGTGTGTGCGTGTATATGAGTGGACCTGAAGCACACACATCCACCGCTCGCATATGACGATGATGCACGGACGCAGGCAGTGGTTCTGTCACGTGATGAAACATGTCCTGTTCTGCTCAGCAGCCTATGTGATGTCTGCGGTTTAGACAGGGCGTTCCAGCGTGTTCACCACCAACCTGAGAGAAAGAGGGGGGATTTGGCATGTGTCAACAGGCATACCTGTAACCGGGGAGATGTGCCCTGCAGGCACCTAGTGATTTTCTCATGATTGTGATGGCCAGACGCAGACGACAGGGCTTGCAAAAGTAGACTCCTCAGCAGCACTGAGGTGGCTTAGTGTGGCGTCAGACACACACACCACCGCATTCCATTGGGATGCTCTTTATGCAAAGGAAGGGGTGTAACACAGAGTGTGTGTGTGTTTGCGTGTGTACTGATATGCCTGTGTTTGCACGTTTGTGTGAGCCTATCACAATTACTGTTTGTGTTTGCGGCCACCGAGGGACAGTGTCATGGCAGCGCGCAGGGAACAGAACATAGGTCCCACCCTGAGAACCTGAGTAGACGTCAGGGGACTAAAGGAGTCTAAGGGGCTTAGGACTGGCCCGACACAAACACTTACCTACTCTGTCTGCTGTCTCCATCACTGTGTACTGGAAAACAAGAGCTTTGGTGGAGACACTGGATCTGAGGGGTACCCCTGGGCTGCTACCTAGGCCCAAGTTTTTTGTTACGTCTCTTGTTTATTGTAGGTTTTGCTAACATTGAAGTGATACTGTATCACCCACAATATTTTCTTTTGCTCCCATGGAACTATGTCATCTTGTAGTGCTCTCTCTCTCTCTGAAGTGGTTCCCAACCCAAGCAACAACGAGGTGGCCCTGAATGTGAGGTAAAGCAGTTTGAGGTTATTAATCAGTCTGTCAGTTTGAAGACAGAAGATGGGCCTCCTGATAGAAGAAAAGCCTCGCGTGTGAGAGTGCGGGGGGTCGTTAAGTGAAGGCTGGCGTTGCATGACAAACAATGGCAAACAATTGCCATCAGCTGTCATGAAGCAGAAGATGAAACACTTGGCTCAGACCCATGAAGAGAGTAACTCCCACTGTTACATTTCTACGACCGCCACACCTAAACTTCTGCTTACTGTTTGATCTCCATCCCTTTGTCGCTATTGCCTTTGTGACAAAGAAAGCTGCCAATCATGGAGGGTGTTTGTAGATATTGTAGATACACGTTTACAGTATATGCAAGCCTTTCTTTGCGTTGCAGTCCTCTCAATTGGGTTACAGCCTTGCATATTGACATATTCATTTTCCCCTCATTATGTTGTCATTATCGTTTTCCCATTGTTAATAATTTACATTAGTGCTGCATTTGTAGTACGCACATATTGGCTTAGGGAAAAGCCTAAACGAGGCAAGCTGATATGATAATTAAGATAAGCTGATTGTAGACCCTGAGGTGAGTCTTCCTGGTCTAGTTGTGTAATAGTAATAGTGGGGTTGCTCCAAAACCAGTGATAGTCAAGCACAGGAATCCTAATTGCCCCAATTATGAAGGGAAACGGCATTCCGACAGGTGGTAGAACGAGAAGGGATCTGCTCTGTCTTACAGCATTAGCTGTATAATTAGCTGCCTGTTAGATTGGAACGTTGAAAATAATTATATTTCCTGAGCATGAGGCGACTGAAACCTAAGCTAGATTTAAAGATTTTTTTAAAAAGTACAAAATATGGACTACCTTATAAAATAGAGGTTACAACCTTGAACAAATAAGGATCATGATGTGTCCTCAAGTATCATCATGGCGACAGTATTTTGGGTGTGGTGACTTCCAACGATGTTTAAGTTGCCACTGGCAGAAAACAGGGAGGCGCGTTGGAGTCAAACACATTGACACAGTGTAATCAAAAGTTCACCTTATTTGAACTTAACACGTTAGGTTCATGAACTGCTGAGGGCGAAGTTCTAATTTGAGTTATTTGTCTGTTGTGCTGCCAAGTATTTTTTTACAGGATGAACTTCTCTGCTTTTTACTTTGGATGACAAGTGAAAATAATTGAATATTTGATTTGCAGGCAGAGGTGCCAGAGAGGCACACGTGAGTGTGTATGTGTACAAACACCTCCCCAGCTAAGAGGAGCGACAGCAGAAACGTGTCAAGGTTAATGTTATGGCTAAGCATGGCCATCTCGTGTCAAGAGGTTTGGATTAAGTCACGCTCTGAGGTGTCCTTTGTTTATTATTCATTAGCAGGCTCTCTTGTCACTTCAACCCCCCTCCCCAGACCCCCAACCATCCTTCCTGCCAGATAGGATTTATAGCTTTGGTGTAGTTGGCAGAAGGAAGAAGAACACATTCATTAAGTAAATGGAGACAAAGTGTCGCAGGGCCCGCGGACACCTACTTAGCCCAATTGCTCTGCTCTCCTCGTGCCTGGGCGTTTATCGTCATCGTGGTATCTTTGGGTCTCGCTCGGCTCATAACTAGAGTATAAAAGCTGAAATCAGTCTGCGTCTAAATGATCGGTGAGGAGATGTGTGCTCTTGTGTCCAAGAAGTTACAAAGTAGTGTAAGGCCAGAGGTCTTAGAGGAACTAATGGAGGGAGGTAAAGGGGTTTCAGTGTTCCCATGAATTATTAAATCTGATCAGGTTTCCTGTGCTCTGCTACACATACAAATACTCACACACCGCAGGCCTGGTTCCTCTTCCACAGTGGAAAGAAAACCAATACCCATAATCCCTACAAGGTGTAGGAGAGCTGAGGATCAGACCGCCAAGGCCCTGGTGTGTTTTGGGGTGCGTGTTCCTACATGTGTACTCTATAGTCGAGTGTTTAGAGCCTGGCAACGGATTGAAGGTTTGACTAGCACCAATGCAAAATTCAACCACGCTGAAGGTAAAGACCAATCATATACTTATTCCAAGTGAATATTACAATGTATTTGCGTGTCTGTGTGTTTGCATGTATGTTGCGATGGTGCTCCACGATGCGAGTGTGTGTGTGTGTGTGTGTGTGTGTGTGTGTGTGTGTCTCAGCCCCATTTTTAGCCAAGGGGAAAACAGCAGCTTTGCCGGTCCAGTCTGAATAATTCAGCCACCTTTACCTATCTCAGATCTCCATGAGGTGTGAAGAGCCCCCTCAGCTCCTGTTTCCTCACCATCACTAATTACATCTGCATTGTGACGGCCCGCCTGTTCTCCCTGGAGAACCACTAATGAAGTGCTCACTATTAGAATGATAGCAGAAGACGATGAACTAAAAGTCTTGGGGGACGTAAACACTTTGTTAATGCCTCCCAAATGACTCTCTGCTCTAATAGATTTTGTCTCTGCTGTTGATGTAATTTTCTGTTACAGTATTTCGTGACGGGTAATCTTAGATTACTGCCTGTTGTGTTTTACTGTCAATTACATGATTGTATGACTTCATTGCAAAGGAGGAAGGAATTTGGACAGTCATCTGGAAGGCATGAGGCATATTTGGCAGGGCCTGCTTTTCGCATATACATAAAAGAGACAAATACAAATCTGCAGTCTGGCTATGCCAGTTTTTGTTCTACCTGTGCTGGTATATTGTCTTTATGCAAATCACGAATGCAAAGATTAAAATTAATAACCCAAGCTAGAAAGCGGTTGGGAAATAGGGCACTTGACTGCACGCAAGTCAGGGTTTGGCTACATGTCACAATTTCACAATGTCAGTATTTTTTTTAAATAAAACTAATATTAAAATGAAATAGATGATTAAATCTATTATCGCCACCTTACTTTTTTGAGTTATTGCATTTTTAATTTCATTCCAGATGTGCTGCATATAATTTTAGCCAGATTTCCAACAGAATGCATCTTGATACATTTGGTGACTTTGGAAATTCAGTGGAATTGACCACAATTAAAAGTAAAACTCTAATGTTCATGGAGGTGGCTCCATCGGTGGTTATGTCAGAGTTTATAAGGTTAAGGAAGGAATTTAAGACTTATGCAATGAAAGGAGACAAATACTCAGAAAAATTGGGGAAAAAAACAGGAAAGAAATCACGGAAGGAAAATCTGCTTTAGTAGGGAAAGCAAAGCTAGGAACATAAATCACATTTTAAGTTGTACTTAGTCCACAGTGCATACGTGCAGACTTTTTTGACTGTCAGGCACTTGTCTTTGTTAACTCGTCCTGTAAGGAGGGGTCTACACACACTCCCTCCAGCGTGCAATGGAAAATCCCATCTCATCCTGTCCGATGTATTTCCCTGGCAGTGAGGTCACAATGTCTGCCTAACCACACGGCTTCAGTCTTCCAGGGCTGAGTGAGGCCTGATGACTGAGTGGCCGACTGACTGAGTGACTGACTGTAATTTTACTGGCTGAGGTCACTGGGTGGCAGTGTTGAGCCAGAGTCGACAGAGAAAGTTGGAGGAGGGTAGACTGTTGTCTGGATTGTTGACTTTATCCATAGTAGCAGTCCTCCACAGGCTGGTTTAACATGTGTTTGTAGCCATGAAAACAAAATGAAATGGACTGTGAAGAAAAGAAATTAGTTGAATTTTTAAGGATATTCCAAAGATTTCTCCACCATCTCCCACCTGTCAGTTTCAGGTGTAAAGGCTCCACACACCCCAGTCATTTCTAACTGAGTGACCCCATTATACTGTGAGAGACTGAGGTTATTGTCCCATGCTGCTCAGTCCAAGCGACTTACCTATCACCATCTATAGCCCAAAGGACGAGCCGCTATCTTTACTTTGTTACTGCAGTGACAGGGGGACAAGAGGACGCTTCCAAAGGAACCTTGTTTCAGTGATCTGATGAAGATGAAGTGATCTGGTGTGGATTCACAGGTGTCGATTTCGGCTGTCAGCGCTTGTCTGATGGGTGGCTGTCCCTCAAAATGGTCAAAGGATTGATAAACGTTAGAAATCAGACACAGAGAAAGACTGTCTGCTGCGTGACATTCATTTTTGCGTGATTTTGGAGTAATCTGGGTATTGTACAGAACAAATGAATTTTATTTTAAAGACTTGAAAAGCGATCCTATGTCTTTATTGACGTGTTCCCGTGACTGAAGTGCTGACCCTCTGCACGCTTTCTGTAAACCTCTCTTGCTGTCTTGTTCTGTAGTGGAGACATGCCCAGCTCTCCTTAATGGCCCTTTGTTCAACCTGCGAGCTTACAGGTCAAGGGTCAACTGCACCTGAGGCCAATTCCCACAAACAAAAGCTCAGTGTTTACTGGCACCAGGCCACCACTTCCCTGTCTCCTCTGGGGGACGCACAGAAACATACTGGACACTAATAAAGCATTTGTGATTGGCTACCAGATAATATTAGGGTTTTTTCATGTCCAACTATAATAAAAATATTACACTTTTTCTGGAGTTTTTTCCCCCCCAGTAGTCACAGAACTTTTATAACGCATTTTGTTGTTGCAAGAATTGTTTGAGTACAATGTTAGACATGAGCAAAGACTTTCAAAATAAGAGCCGTTGGGATTTTTTCACTACAGTAATCTCACAGGAAATTTAAAGTTTACATTTTTTCAGGTATTTAAGGAGTAAACAACCAGAGATGAAAATCAAATCCCTATCCCAACCTTAACCAAAATAATGATCTAACTTACATCCCTAATAACAAATACAAAGCCAAACTGAAACAAACAGATGTGACATCACTTTAGTATTAAATGCTGTGCTAGTGCTGTGAGCAAAAACAAGGCCTTCATTTGGGTTTGCACTTGATTTAAAAAATGTAATAAAATGAAATTCATGGAATGTATTTGACTCAATATATTCATACAAATTAAATCCCACGTCCGCTGAAAACTAAGATGCAATCTGATGAATATAATATTTGTCTTTTGAATAGCAATGTTTGCCTCTGCTTCCAACGCAAATATCACATAAGGCTCTCAAACCCCAAGAAATCAACCGGGAAGCAAAGCCTCAACGCTAAACACATCTCTGGCTGTACTTCCTGCGGCATAGATGGCCATTCCCAACTTGTTTGGCACAGAGTCAAGGACGGCAGATGGGAATCTTTAAGCTGCCACACATCCGCCCAGGATGTGAGCATAAGGGGGCTGGACCGAGCAGATTGAACCTTGAGATGGAATAAAAGAAGCTGTTGGGTGCTGGGGACTGGGTGGCAGTGGGAGATCCTACCTGTCAGGACATGAGTCAAACAGGTGAACCCCATCCCCAAGGCTCAGCACACACACGCACACACACACACACACACACACACACAAGCCAACCCAACCCCCTCCACCTGTCACTTTGTCACTTGGACCCACAACCAGCAGGGTTCCTCCCCCCAGCCCTCCCACCATACTTCCCCCTACTCATTCTGTTACACCCCCCTTTCCTTCAATCCCATTGGCTTGGGGCTACCTGAACAGCACCTCTCTTCTTTGTCACCTTTTTAACCTCCATACATCACATTGCCATGTCTCACTAAGTGGTTTTAAATGTTTAATACTTCATCACTCATGACTTACAGGCTAATCATCTAGACATTCTCTCATGGCCACTCTCCACGTCAGTCAACAAACGACACGCTACAGTTGAGGCAAACACAACAGAGACCCAAATAAAAGTCGTGAAAACTGTAACATTTGTCTTTGTTGTGAAAATCCAGCTCTGCAAAAGAAATGGTGCCTTCTTGTTTTTCCGCTAAAATCAACAGTGGTTTGTTTGAAATGACTCGAAGAACGGAGCAGCAATAACAATCATGGTCAAACAACAAGACAAATATAACAAAATCAACAGAAACTCCAAGGGAAGAGGCACCACAATACAGCAAAATCGGTGCTTTTGTAGTTTTGAGAAAGTCCAATCACAACAAATATCTCTGCCGTCCCGGACATTTTCATTACTGTTCTACCTCCGACTCACGACAAAAAGTCTGTGTGTCTGTAGATGCACAAAATCCTTGCCACTTTAACATTTCTGAATTGCAGCCGCATCATCTTCATCTTCATCTACTCTTGTTGTTTACAATGGTGGCGGTGGCACAGACATTCCACAGACAGACTGGTAAATGTCAGATGGGAATTAGGGCTGCAACCAACATTCGCCAAAAATGGTCAAATATTTTCATTGTTGAATCATCCATTGAATCATAGGATTTAAGAATTTGTTTAAGTGAAACGATGCATGACTTGTTTTAACCAGATGAAACTTGATTCCTGGTCTCTGTGTAGTCAGCTGACCAATGTGTTTTAACACATAGTCAAGATGAAGGGACACCCTAGTTGGATAGATCAATCGATAGATTGTTCGCTAATGCGAGCCTTTGTATGCTAATTCTAGCACTACATTTGATGCACCAAAAACAACAGGAAGATCATTGTTGCAACAACAGTGGTAGTAGTATTAAACAAACCTTTATTTGTAACCATGTATGACAAATCTGTACTACACACTACTAGAAATAATTTATATTTGAAAATAATTTCTAATATGTATCTAATATATCTCACTGCATCGTGGGATTTCCTTGTTATTCCATGAGCCACCTTAAAAATATCTTAAATTAGGTCCAATGTGGATGAAGTGTATTTTTTAAGCAGAAACCTTTATGTATATTCTATAATGGGTATATTTATTTGTTTTAAATTGTTATATAGTAAAAAGGACAATGTATAATATTTAAAAATAGGGTAAAACTATTTTACTATTATTTATATACGTGTGTATATATATATATATATTTAACATTTTTTTTGTCCTAATAAAACCCTGAAATGTTTTACTTGCATTTCAGTTAATGTCATTAAAAGCTACTTTATTTGAATAGTCTTGTGCTATTAGAGCTATTAATTAATCGTTGTATTGATGGCCCAATTAGTCTCACAATTGCTCCAATAATCACTACATCAGTTGATTATTAAAATAATTGTTAGTTGCAGCTCTAATGTGAATTTCCGTTAGTTATGGAAAATTCAAAGTGAAATGCAAAAGGTAATGATTTTTGGTTAAGTTACATCCAAACTAGGTAACTCAAGTTTTTTTTATAAACTGAAGCATGTTTTCTGTTCATTTACCAGGTCCACGAGCCTTTGAAAGAACCCCTAGTGGATCTCTGCCATTTATTTTAGCAGTGCAGGGACAGAAAATGACTGCTAGTCGTATCGTATGGATTCCATAATAGAACTATGTTAATGTAAAACAGCTCTAAAATGCTCCAACATACAAAAAATCTCAGTCACCTAGTATAGACATAATTTTACCTGAAATCATTCGTCATTTTATAAAAGTGCAGTATGTCACTTTAAGAGAATTGAGCAGACACTCTTGTTCTTCAGTTAACACAAGTCTTCTTGGTAGCTCGGAGCTAGACACTTAACCCCCAGCTGCTTCAGTGGAGCTGCTCGGCAGCCAGCAGGAGATGACTGCGGTTGTGCTGGGCAGCCTGTAGGTGTGAATTTGTGTAACCAGCGTCAAAGCGTAGCGGCACATTTCTGGAAAAGAGAGTGCACGCTCAGTTAACTTTCAAAGGATAAATATAGGTTAAAAAATAATAAATAATGTTTTGGTGGAGAGATGGCAAGCAGTGAGTTGGTGCACGGACAGCATGGGCTGACTCTTAACATCTGCACAGCGTAGCACACAGCTGCTAGGAAAGAGAGAAGAACATGGCTTATCCTCATGTTAAACATCTGGGAGTTAATTTGGAGTATATATAGAATTTAAAATGGTTTCTAAGAAGAAGCTGTTGTCATTACACTCAATTATTATGGTGTCTCAAAGGTTTGTGGGAAATCTAGTGTTCTGGCTGTGTGCGGTGCAGCTACCGGAGGGTTTTGCTGTTTTACATGGCCTTTAAAAAGGGATTAAAACAGGTTAGATGCACACAACACGCTGCTATTTCCCTTAGGCAGAAGAGGAACCTTTCCACTCTCTGCTCACACTCTGGACTAGTCACGCAATCCCCGTCAGAAAGTATGTGCGCACACACACACACACACACACACACACACACACACCTTCACACACGCATGTGCACTTAACAAGAAAACACACAATGTGAGTCAGAGGATCACATCATAATGTGTAAATTTACATACTGAGTTGTTTTGGGGTTTTTGTGTTTGTGCATCATTTGAAATTTTACTGATTCTCACGTCTCGTTTATATGAGTCAGCCAAAATATTCATCATTACTTCTGATGTTGCCACCGACGGCGCCATCAACAGGGATGTTTGCATTAGCGTGACAGGATCAAACAACACAGACATTGAGAGCAGAGGTGGAGAGAGGTTGTCCTCCGGTAGAATGAAAGGAAACTCAGTCAGAAGTCATCAGACGGCATTTGTGTACACTGTAATTTAATATTCAGCCAGTTGACACTGATGATACGGATGGAGCACAAGTGTGTGAGAATGCTGCATACGGTAAGTATGCATAAGCTTGTGTGTATGTAAGGGTGAGAGAGAGAGATACTGAGTCGGAAAGAGCAAGAGAGGAAGGCTTATTCAAGTGGGTTGCATACATGAGAATAAGCTGCAGGGCATCACTGAATGACTGATGGGGGAGACCTTTAAAACAAAGCTACTGACACACACATGCACACTACATGGCACACCCACAGACCCACCCCCACCCACAGATATATACACACACGTACATCACCAACCCTAAACACATAATCCAAAGTGAATAGCAACAAAATCTCCACAAAGCCTGTCATGACATTTTTTTTTCTTCAAAGCGGTTCACGACATATGCAGATAATTCAAGTCAATCACACCAAGACAAAGGCTTCTGCTTTGTCTTTCATCATGGTACCCACCCACTGGCACACAGCAGTTACCCAAGTGCCAACTGCCACAGCCTGTGTACTGCTGCATAGCACTGGGCGTGAAGCGGGCGATGGCTGCTTTTCAACTTGTCATCCTCTATACTTCTGTCTTTGTGTGTCTGCGTGTGTGTTTGTACCATGCATGTGTTTTGTGCTTGCGTGGTGATAAGTACAGATTGTGTAAGGGTCTGTGTGGGGGTCAGGCACTGTCTTATTTGAGTCAGAGCGTCCTTGGTTGCAGACCTTTATTTCAGTTGCCAGGTGTGGGGTTTAGGCACTCTAAATTCCAGAGCTGTATAAATGTTCTCAGATGCTCAGGTCTAAAATGGGCAGGAGTCGGTGAGGTCTCGCTACCAGTGTGGGCACGAGAAACGGAGAGTTAGACACAGAGAGACGCAAAGAGAGAGAGAGGCAAACCAGTCTAAAACCTGTACATTTTGAGTCTCTCTTCTTTGGCATTGAGGGTAGGAGACTTTTGTAACAGGCAGAGACTTGGCATTCTAACGGCCACAGACTGTCACCACCACTCAAACCACATGGTATGGTAGTTGCACATTAAGGCCTCATAAGTCCCGAGCATGGCGGCTTTACTGTAAACCTCTGTGACTGTTACTGGAAGTCCCACACAATTCGTCCAATATTATTCCACGTCAGGAGACAGCTAGCCAGCTCTGAAAGTATTGAATGTTGCATTTGTCACATATTTTGGGGTGAATAACTGACTGACACTAGCGAGAAAGAGCAGATTGGAATGGTGGCAAATGGTAAACGGTTCCAAATATCCCACGGGTGCATTTACGCCAGAATGGGTTTGCGTGATAAGATGGTCACCCTAATGCTTGTCTCTAGAGCCATCTGTCAATAGCTATCTTATTTTATGTATTTGTTGAACTTATGCCAACTAGCAATAACACTAGCTATCTTATTTTAGCTGTTTGCTTATAAATGCTACCTAGCAATAACACAAGCTAGCTTACTTTATCTATTTGCTGCATTTATGAATACTAGTAACAACACTAACTATCTTATTTCAGCTGTTTGTGCACTAATGCTAGCTAGAAATAACACTAGCTATCTTATTTTTGCTTTTCATTGTACCAATGCTAAGCAGCAACAACACTAGTCAGCTTGTTATTTCCTACTGTCTTGTAATGCAAAAACACACAAAGAAATAATTTTACACATAATAATGATAGATCACTTGTTATATTCATGCCAATTGCTTTTGGCAAATGGCAATGAACAGCTAAAAATGAAGTTAGCTATATCTTCAGCTGACTTTATTTTTATTTTATTCTATTTTTTCTTTTTTTTTTTCTTTGTTGATCACAAGATTATACGACCACTCATAACTGGGGAAAAACTGCGTACAAGCTAGCAGTCAAAGAATGTAAATGGGGGAAAAAAAACAGAGCATCCGCTAGATAAATAAATGTCTCAAATGCATTTCACAGGAAGTTGTCCTGCAGACTAGAGCAGTACTGCCTAGTGTAAAAGTCAGTTTGATCATTGAAACACCGGCCGATTGCAGAAAATAGTAGGATTTAATTTAAAATGGAAAACACTGACATTTATCTAAATTTTTAAAAACAATGCCATCATTTTGTCTATTTTGTCCAACCTCTTTTGTTACGTTACTGCTCCACTACACTAACTTCTGACACACCATCTTCCACCAGGCTGCATCTGGGCTCGTCTAGGCTTGTTTAACAGTGGTCCGAGGATTCATTGCACAATAACTCTGGGAACAGTGTCAGTGAGTGTTTAATTTCAGTCTTGGAGGCCACCCTGAGCTCATCAGCTCTTCACTCTGTTTGATAGAAAAGAACCCAAAATGGCCTCCCTTCGTCTTGCTCTCCCAGTGTCCCCAACAGCCCAGCACCACTGAGCAAAGTGGCGTAGTTCATATACAGTGTGCAGGAAGTGATTAACAGTAAAAGATCAAAGGCGGTGGACAGGATAAACATTCTACCCGGGGATTCTACTCCTCCGGGGTACACAGCACCATTTCCTCTTTTTACAGACTGACTGCTGCCTCCACTGCAACAGCACAGCGCACACATTGTCACCACATGAGGCACTGACCCACAATTCAGACAGTGTATATGTGCGTGTGTGTGTGGGAGAGAGAGACAGATAGAGAGAGAGAGAGAAAGAGGGAGGCGAGTGATTATGTGTTGGGGGGAGCGTGCTTGAGTGTTGAGAGCCGAGGCAATTCAGGCTGTATGTGGAATTTGAAAATTATTATGTTGTTAAGTTGTGTGGCTGTACCAATCCGCTGAGAGGCTGAGCTTATGCTAATTTGCCCTGTGATGCTCTCAGTGGTGCACAGCTGACTGCCATTGGGAGTTGATTATGTGACCCGACCAGCTGCAGGTGTACGAGCGGAGGGGTGCGAAAGCAGGAAGGAAACCCTCTCTGATGTCAGCAGCGCTGGATACGGAATGCAAATTCGAACCAAAAGCGTTCCGATGCAGAGTCTTTTTGCTGCATGTGGGACTGGCTGCCAGGTTGAGGGAGGACCTGAAGTGTGTGGTCATAGACACAGTAATACCACAGAAGTCGAAGTTATACCACAATAGAAAAATACTCATTTTCAAGCCCTACATTCAAGATTCGACTTGAATAAGTAAACAAGAACCAGATGTAACATTTACTTAGTTTCAAATGTGAATTTACTTAGTTTCACGTTTAAATTTTCTTGGGTTGAGTTCGCCAGGTAGTGTGAAAAAAACTTGATTTTCTTATTGAACTTATTGATTTTCCTCTTTCCAAAACTGGTTTGTTACTTTAAGCATTTAAAAAACAAAAACAAAACAACAATTGTATTTTGCAATGTTAAGATTTTACTTTGAAAAAATTTGCCCTCGGGTCTCAATCTGCCCCAAAATATACATTTTTGCACCATTGCACCAAGTTCATCCACAGTAGTAAACTTTTGCATAATCCAATCGAAAGCCAAGCCAACCAACCAAACAACCAACAGACCCTAAAATGTGGGTTATAAAATGACTTACTTATATATACTTATATACTGTATGTATAGCATCTTTTGAAGTGAAATATTGCATAACCCTAACCTTCAGCCCAAATACCTGGATAACTCTCAACCTCCTGCATTTCAGGAAGGCTTGAAGGCTGTCACTCAGTGTCAGGCAATATAAGTGCTCAGCTTATGAATCCATTTTTAACCTTTTGATCTTAAATCCCTGTTTACATCAATATCAAGGCATTCCTTGTAGAACCTGGGACTCTCTTAACCGCCAACCCGAGGTGAAACATAACCTTTTGGGCTCAATGGATGGCAGATCACAGGCCCCCAAGATCTGAAAGAGACAATTATCCTCAATTGAAGGCTGACAGGAAGAACAAACGCTTTGTAAGTGGTGCAGGGGTCTTGGTTCTCTTAGGGCTGGTGGTGGTTTTGGTTGGGGATAAATCCACAGAGACACAGGAGTGACCACTTCAGGCTACAGCCAGGTGAAGGAGCCTCCGATAACCTTTGCTAACAGGAGGCTGGCTGAGTGACCCTTGGTTTGTGCGTGTTTACGTGTGGAAAACCTACATAGGATCCAGCTCAGTATGCAGCACCATAGACTAAAAATACAGAGCTTGACCTTGTTGTTTCTTTGAAGCGGTAGACTCAGGGTCGTCGTCTTTGTGTCGGGTTCGGTGGCAGTTCGGGCAGCCTTTGCTGTGGTAGGCACCGAGCTCCGCGTCCAAGTGCGGGTTTAAAAATAGGCCAGGCCTTTGGATGTGCGGCTTTCTCTCACTGTTTCTTTTGGCAGACTGAGGTCAGAACATATTGCTCATAATCCGCTTCATATGCACAGCTACATAGTTTGATTCCATGCCCTTGATGCCTGCCAGTTATTCTTACAGACAATGAAACTTTACAACATGTTGATGATGGAGCGATATTGACATAAGGAAATAAATTGTTACACTGTTGTTTTTGTGTGCCGTCCCTGAGGTAACAAACAAGAAATTTCCTCCACATTTCTGCCAAAACTTAGCCGTCCATTCATAGATTGGTTACAAGTGAGTCTCATTTGGAGTGATAACCAGAGAAATGCACATATGGCTTCTAGCAAAGGCCCAGATTTGGCCTCTCTGCCTGCCATTAAAAAACATTTAATCTGATAGAATCATTTGTCTTTGTGTCTGGGGCCAGGCAAGTCCAAGGGCAGCTTCCAGCATCTAATTGGTCGAAAGGATCATTGACATCACCAGAGGTGAAAGGTCAATCCGGGACAACCTTGCAGGTTCTTTGGTGCCAAGTTCTGTTTGAGAGTTGCCAGGTGTGAAAAGCAATTCTTGTTGTTCTTGGGCCGATGTGAACATCTGTGTCCGACTATTCGCCAGTGCAGAGAAACAGAATCATGCTGAACCTGGCTTTGAATTCCCCTCAAACACAGGGTAATTTAGAGAAAGTACACTTATGGGTGGGGAGGGGAATTGGGAATTGAATGACGCGGCGCTGTGAATCAAGGGTTTTGCGTTCCTTCAGCAACGTACTATATAGAAACATTTCTGAAAAGATCTACCGGACCAACCAAGACAGTCATTTTTTTTAGATGTCACATATTCAGAATGTTTACAGCAGTGTTAGGGATCATCTAGCTACAAGTGGCTAAGCTACTGACTTAACTACTTCAATAGTTTCATAGTTTCTTAGCTGTTTCCACAAAACAACGGCGCTTTTCTTCTAACGTGCTATTTTTTTGTTCTAAATAAGGGGGAGTCTATAACAACTGTCACCAAACTTTATTCAAAACACACTGACTTCTCAAACACACCCCAACGAGCAGCTCAACTCCCTTGAACATATCCCAACATGCATCACCTCTTC
Organism: Brotula barbata; assembly: GCA_900303265.1. NCBI lineage: Eukaryota > Metazoa > Chordata > Actinopteri > Ophidiiformes > Ophidiidae > Brotula > Brotula barbata. The sequence goes on from OMNV01003820.1 coordinate 20,810, forward strand.
CTGGTTACCTCACGTAGCCCCGATGCAAACGTCACCGTGTGATACGGTTTTTCCCCTGATAATGATATTGTGCAGACTTCAATGAATCCATTTATTGGCAACAGTGTTTTGTTTTGTTCCAAGCTTTAACTCATTGTTAGACCTGTGTGTTTGTTACTCTTGGTTTATTACAAAATACGTTCTTCTTTAAATCACACCATATTATAGAAGAATACAGATTTTAACATTGATTTCCACATGTTTTTGGTTATTTGTTTTGCGAGTAAAACAGAAAAACGTAAAATGAGAAAAATAAACTTCAGTGTAGCTAGCTACAATACCAGCTCCTAACTACTTTATCAGGACAGTAGCTTGGCTACAGCTTAAATACTAAAAATCACAAGTAGCTTCTAGTTTGAAGAATGATGAAGATATTGAAATCTTTATATATGTCATGAAAACACCCTAATCAGATTGAAAATACCTATATCAATGTAAGACAGGTTCAGACTAGCCATATTATATGCATGTAAACTGATTTACTTGAGTTTGTTCCATCTCCTTGCAGGCATTCCTCAGCTGCAATACTTCCTCTCATAAGCCAATTAAGCAACAATTCATTTATAGCCCGTATATTTATTCCATTTCTCTACGTCTTACACTGCAAGTTTACTTTAATCGCTGTCAGTCAAAAATCAGAGTATAGTGTACATACAAACATAGTGAGTTTAGTGAGTGACTTTGACTTTCTCAGATTGTGTTTACTCATCCTGGTCACAAACACACTAGTTTTATGATAAAAATAGACAGTGTTTACTCACACTTGTAGCTTTCCCCACAATGCCCTCCCTCTGTGGCTGACCCCTAACATAAACACAACATGGCTCCTTTCCCCAGTGACCACGAGGGGTGCAGGTGGTCCACATGGGCACCTCTATATGGGTTCTGACCCAGGTTCAGAGGTCAGAACCCTCAAATGACGGCCTTCCTTGCCGCCCCTAATTGCCCTGTTTATTTTTAGTCCACACTGGGCCGTGTTGAGCTATTAAAAGAAACATGAACATGAGGCCGTCTGCTAATTACCGTTGGGCCACCAGACCCTCACTTTCCCTGATTGCTACCATATGTTAACCCACTCAGAAAGGAGAGACTCATCTGTCACCTTCACTGTCTCACACTTGTTTTGCTGCTTGTGGATGGCAAAGTAATCCGGTTAATAGATTTATACGTATATTTTTTAATATATATGTCCTTACAGTTTCACTTTGTCCGGAAACTTTCGAATTTGCGTAAAAGTCATTGATTTTTGGTTTAACGACTTTGCGTGGAATGGATTTGTTTGTGTCAGACTGCATCAGTTTGTCTCCCAGCTTTGATTCCTATCAGCTCTTGAGTTCCTGTCGCATCGCTTTGAAATCCCTCAAAATCCCAGCAGAGAAGAAGAGTAACCGTAATCTGTCCGGATACAGTAGAAGACAGCAGATGAAGCAGATAGTTATCACAAACCCGTCGCTGGCAAGTATCAGTAAATCTGGCTGGAACGTTTAAGGAAGCAGTAAGTAATTGGGTCGATTTAGGCCTATTTGTGGTCAGAGCGAGGTTGAAATAAAGCAGCATAGGCGGCCATCTTGTTGAAATTGTGAAGTTTACAAAGGTTTGATTGCAGCAGGAAGCTGGTTGTGTGGATTAGCGGATGGGCCTGCACAACCAGAGTACGTACGCTTCTGTTTAGACTTTGAAAGTGTTACGAGCTGCTACAGATATTTGATATGACAATTAGAGGTCTGTTAGCGCATTAGCATCCAAAAACATTTAAACAATTGCGTTCCTAAAATGAGAGCTCCACTCCCTGAAAACTGAGTGAAGAAGCGATTATCACCTTTTGGAAGAGATGAACTGATACGTTCAGACCTTTACTGGCTAATATTTGCACGACTCAAAATCAGCCTTATTGTCCAAAATGTTCAGGCTGTAGCTTCTTGTTTGCATTAACTTATGGATCTCAACTGCAAAGATCTTGAATGCTGAGAATGGGGGGTGGGGGAAAGTCCTGCAACGAAATTAAACTTGAGTAAAACTAATGAACTACTATGAGTAGCAAAGGTAATCTTAAACAATTGACCAGCACTGCTAAATAACGACTGCTTAATTTTTCCTATAATGAAAATTTTACAGTTTCCATTAGGCATTATGATTGTGTATTGAGATTAAGCTTCATCAGAAATTATTTGCCAATTAAACAGCGCAATGTCTCATGAATTCACGGCACGTGGGATTTTAGATGCAACTGGCCATACGAGAGCCAGTCGCCTTGATGCTTGGTTGAAATTCTGGAAACGTCTGCATGGGAGTGGACACAGAGTTGTCAAACTAATCTATGTTGAATTACGTTGACATGTTGATGTGCTGTCCTGTGGAAGTAGGCCGAGGCCTTTAATATGTAAAGTAACAGGCAAATATAGAGCAAAAACACAAGATTGTCTTCTGAAGTGTAGTAGAGAGTAACACAAAAGCTCAAATTTATTAGATATGAGATAAGATGCACTTCAATGATCCCACACTGAGCTCAAAAGCTCAGGCAGAAAAACTGAAAAAGATCCAGAGCTAAAAAAAACCCTTTATTTATTAAAATAGAACTATATACGCTGACCAATGCACAACTTTCATTACATTGCAGATATTAATGCACAGGTGCTTTTAATGTCTGAATGTCGGACTATAGGACAGCACTTCTTTGTATGTTTCCAGTGTTGTGTGTCCGACTCGTAGGTGTGTAAGGAGTTACTTCCTGCTTCCTGCTTTCCGTGACAACAAACCATCTTTCATCTACGTTCAGGTTGTAGCTATTTGTGTCTTAAGCCCTCTCACCTCAATGCCAGCTTATGTTGCTGCTAACACGTGTGTCAGCGGTGAAGGCAGAGCTGTCAGGAAGGTGTCTGGATATCGTCAGACAACACAGGCCCACCCGCCTCGCTCTGCCCTGATGGATTGGGTTTCCGCCGCACCTAGATGCACACAAACCCGCCACTTCCTGCAGAAATGAATCACTGGCTGGGAGAAAAGAGATATTCGCAAGAGAGCAATGCATTATGCTACTTAAGGGAGTAAGTTAGTTATGATGTGACGCTGTGTTTTCTGTGCAAATAAATGACTTTGGAAATGTCAAAGCCAACCCTAAGGCAGCTCTGTTCAGGGTCAAAATGCAAAGAAACAGCTCAGCATGAGGCTGGCTTGGATCTGGGAAATTTGAGAAATATTGACTATGACTGGCAATTCATTTGCATGATTAAGGTTTTATGGCTGAAATGGTCACTATAATTTGATTGTTGGTGGACACATGCAAGAAGTAGAGAGACGTTGATCGGGGGACATACTGCACCTCCACTATGGACTACTACAGTCCTCTAATTGATAGCCAGGAATCATTTCAGTCCACTAGATCCTGATCCTTGTCTGATCACACTTGGAAGATCGCCATGGGATATGTGTGCCTAATTAGATTTTTTTTCCCAGATATTCTTTTTGCTTTTAGTTTTTGTTTTTAAGAAATAGACCAGACAACATATTGTAAAAAAAAAACCCAAAAAAACCCAAAACTGTTAATGTTGGAGAAGAAAATCTTGTCTTAACACCAGTATTTTATCACGATGCCTGACGTGGCCTCAAAGTTTAACGAAAACCACTTTGTAATTTAAAAAAAAAAAATCCTGCCAACAAACAGACAAACAAACCAACAGGGAAAATAAAATCATTTGTTAAACCAGAAATTCATATCTTTGACTTTGATAGATTTCCTATTATTAAGATGTCAGTAATTAACTGTTGTGTAATTTGTTTGCATAATAATTATATTCAGGTCTGTTATTATTGTTATTATTATTACTATTATTGCTATTGCAAGTAAATGTGTAAACAAGCAAAAAATAGAGAATAGAATCCTATGCTATTGTAGTTTTATTTATTTATTTATTTGTTCTAATTGTGATATGCAGCTAATTAATGGGGCACCTTAATAACAAAAGTCATTTCCTTCTTTTGCTCCGGTTTTGAAATGAATCTTGGAAAGTTCAACATCGCATCTTTCCAAAAACACTGCTGGACGACTGTGGATAATGAGCGGACCTGAACAGGTTTCATTGGGACTCATTGTCCCGTCAAATATTTGTGATGAAATAAGTTCATAGTGGACTACAACCGAAGCTGCAGAATTCATGTGCAAACCAATAGTTTCTTTTCAGCAAACATCACATGAATTGGTATAATCATTGATAATTGATGCGTCCAGGGATTTTAACTGTTTAATGGTTTTGTAATGCTTAATCTTCAGCATCTGCTACACCGGTGAGGTTTTCACAAAAAATGTAAAGCTGCAGATTACCTTTCTCCTGACACGCAGTACATTTACACCCATGTGAAAACGCTGCTTACACCCTGATCCAGTATTTGAATTATTCAGACATGTAATCAACAAAACTAAAACTTTCCTAACTATGACATGTCCTCTATATTTTACTATTAATTTTAACTATTAATTTTGTCCATGTGTACATCTTTTGCCTTTCATGGACCCTTAGCATGCATGTAAACACAGTAAAATTTGGTATGGACCAAAAAATTGCTTTCGAGATTTCCTTAAAATATATATTTTTTTTTAATTTTCCAAAACTTTCAATAGGTGGAATTTGATCCTACTTATATTCTCAGGCACGGGATGGCTGTGTAGAGGAGTAGAAAATCCAGATTCCCCCTCTTTAGGCCATTATATAATTAGAACAAGACAAATTTTGTCTCGGCTTGTTGGGCCTTTTGACTGTAATGAGCACCCTTCTATTTTATCGTATTATTTCATAAATAAAGGATCTGTTGCAGGTAGTCATTAAAATAGAAAAACATTGCGTGTACGACCGGGCCAAAGTATTTTGCAGATGACAGTTGGGTGCAATGAAACATGGGGAAAATGTGATATGAAGAATATCAGAAGCTAAGTCACGATAAGGCGTAGGAGCAGTGATTGAGCTGTATGGCAGCATGTGGTAGCACTTTGGAATAATGGCTTCTAACCCTGGTTATCAGGACCCCGCTCGCTGGATTACGCTTTTATCTCAGCCCTGGAATTTCAAACTTTCTGCCTTGTGAAAGCCTTAATTGTGGAAAATTCATAGTTACTTGTGTGTCAGGAGCTTTTGTTGCAAGTCTTGCTGTTGTTTGTCTTTTCTGTTCTTTGTAACATGGTCTGACTTTATGTGGTTGAGGTAATCCTTCAATGTGCTGAGCAGATGTACAGTAGATTTCATTACACCACTTTTCACTTTTTTGTTGCTTAAAGACATTTTATTTTGGCATACATCTCTCTTCTGGGCATAAAATTATTATTTCAGCGTGCTGAGGGTTTATTTGATCATATAATAGAATATTTTTGTCAATCACAAAAGATCACGAGCGTAGACAAGTCGATCAGTTCCAATAATAATAACAGAGAGGGTGTTTGCGTTGGGTTTATAGCAAGGTGCCACACGTGATAGTCAAAATAGTGCATGTCCTCATGTTAAGCTGTATATTATAGAAAGGCTCCGGAGACTGTGGCTCTGTCACCTTCAGGGGCCGTGTGATGTCACACAGTGGGTCACTGTTGCCACCCAGACGGCGGCTGTTGAACTGACGAGCCACCTGATGAGCACCTCAGCATCATAAACACACCTGATGGTGCGCCCTGCGGTTAGGGACTCTGGGGAGAACTCGCACATGACTGGATGATCAGTTTTGGGCAGCGCTCCAACAACAACACGGAAGTGGATGGAAACCGAGTTTGAAAGCAGAGCTCATAAAATCACCAATCACACTTTTATGTTTTCCAACAGTCTGCTGCCGCTGAGGAGAAGCCCTTTAGTGAGGCCGTGTTCAGTTATTCATAATGGAAGGCTGAGTAATAGAAAACTGCTGTGTTGCTGTTGCATGGTTTCACATTTTTGAATAATAGCCAGACCAGTGAAGCATAACACCATACAAAGCTGTGGCAGTACAGCCTGAAATTCAAGACTTTGGTGTCTGGTCCTGCTCCAAAATCTCTAAACTGCACTCAGGATTCCTCGGCGAGAGCTTCGTCAGACACTCCCAGTTCCTCTACCGCCTCCTAATCTTCCTGAGAAACCAAGGTGGAACTTTTGGGTGAAGAGGTCACTGTCCCCCAACATTCTTGGCTTGGCAGGGGGGCGAGGGTTGGGTCGGGCAGGCCGAGCATGGAGGTAAGCATTGAGCTTTGTATGTCCAGGGGCGGTGACTAAGTCGGGATTGGCCCAGTGGCCTTTGTTGATGTTTTTTGTTGTCATTGTTGGCCAGACTTAATACGGCATTCCTCCTGGCTCTACGCTGTACTGGAGAAAGGTAGCACCAAGGAGGGAAGACGACAAAACAGATGGGTTTTTTTTAAAGCTTTCCGTAAACAATAGATGGTGAACCCCCCACCCCTCCATCCCCCAAGAGGTTTTGGGCCCTGTTGGCCTTCAGGGCCTTGCAACTGCATGACAATGACAGTAAGACACAAGTGACCTGCAGAAAGTCACCTGAGGAAAGATTGATGAGATACACTTGTCACTGAAATCAGACAGAACCTCTACATGCACCAAAACTCCATTATTCTCCAAGGATGCGTGGCGCCTTACGGAATCGCAGTGTGAGGCAAGAGATGCACCCAGAAGCAGCTTACTCTGATTAATATCTTTAAAAATCAATTTACAATCACAATCTCTGTCCTTTACTCAAACTAGTCTTACTGTCATCTGTACCAATTTCGATCCCACTAAGGTGTGTACGTGACGCTAATCTATTGCAGCGGGTTTTAAGGTGCCTGTGAATATTCTCAGTGATAGAAGGTGAGATAAAAGATGAATAATTTCACCAATAACTCACATTTATCCTGAAAATCATCGCACAGGTGGTGTTTTGCACATTTTACATTTTCCCCAGGATGTCAGATTGATGGATTGTGAGCTCACTGCTGTAGATAAGAACTTCCTGAATTATTTTTCTTAATCAAATGCGAGGACTAATTTTTTTTTAACGTCGTTTCTTAAAATGAATTTTAGTGCTGCTTTCCTTTATTGAGTGATGTTTATTAAAATTTGAAACTGGATAAAAATGTGAACACGTTCAAGTTCTGACAGTCCGCTAATTAAAAAAAAAAAGGCCAATGTGAAGCACAAATTTTTATTAGCATAACCTTAATTTTTTATCTTTGCACTGCAACATTTGTTCTAATTGTTCCCTTCTTAACAGGCGTCATCTCAGCTCATTATATTATTTATTTATTTATTATGTCAGTATTTGTGGTAGCTGCATGTTTGTAGTTTTAGTTGTTAACACACAGCACCATATTAATTACACTGCATCAAGAAATGTAAGAAAATAATAAAACTTAGTCGTACTCTTTATAAATTCCATTAATAACTACAGTTCAGTCCAATAGATGTCCAGATGTCCTCGTAACATGGCACAGTCTCTCAAACAAATGTTAGATGGCATTTTATCATTTGATCGTGTAGTTTATATCGCGTTGGTGTGTAATATGCAGCGTTGACTGTATGATCATCAATTAGCCCACGATTAGTTGATGGCAATACATTTTGGCCTTGGTTTTACCTCTCATGGCTCGTTCTAGAAAAGTAATCGCAGCTATTAAGCTGAGCTGCTAAATGAAAGCGTGTATCCTTTCCTTGCCTATATCCGGTGTGATCCGTTGGTTTGCAGGAAGTAAAAATCCTTTACATTCCTCTCTCCTCATCAACAAACCTCATTAGTTTGCCTGCAGTGACGTAGCCGGCGCTAATGGGGTCAAGCTGTGGTCAATAGGAGCCTCACCTACCTTTTTTGTCTTTGTACGTCTCAGCCTCCACGCAGTTTCCCAAGGCAGCTTCCTCATAGCTTTTAAAACTGATTACAGGTAAAATGGGTTGTTTTAGCCCCAAGCCTCCTGTCACTGAAATATGGATGCGTTTGAAGTGCTAGCCCCTCCACGGCCGACGTAGAGGTTACATGTTTGGGGTATGAGCAGGATCAGTCATTGTGCTGGCGTTATCACAACTAGTTTATCACGTCTGCCAAAGAGCGGCCAAATTCCTCAGTCCGAGACGACTGTCCTCAGGTCGCTGCTTGCTGCTCAGGTTCTCCCTGTGCTTTTTGAAAATGCCTGCACGCACAAGCGAACAGTGGATCTGCTCAGTTTTGAGCTTACGAGCCGGGTTTACTCGCGTACAGCGCAGCGACCCGGCCGCCACGAGGCATATTTGTCTACACAAATAGTTCCACTTTGAGAGACTTTCCTTTCTGCCTCATTCGACCAGGAGATCTGCCAAAGCTGCGTCCATCAGATAAGACTGTTTTTCATCTGTGAGGAACATTTCGCTCGGAGCGTTTCTACGCCGTTGCCATTCATGGCCGCAGCCCTGGGGACCAGATTATGACTAATGAGGCCAAGTTAACGTGACCGGAGGAGGCAGCTGGCGAGAAGCAGGCCCCGGACTAACCCTTTATCGTGCCATCGCTGCATGGGCCAGACTGAGGGACAAACCCACGGGAAGTACATCGCTGCCGACGCCGGTCACGTCCGCCACAAAGCATTATGAGCTGCAGTGACTTATAAGGGAATGTTGGCCAAGACCGCCGATTTGGGCCCGCGCCGACATCTTATTCAACGAGATATTTTCAGTTTATGAAAGAAAACAGACACCCTCAATATGAACAACGTCGAATAATCTCAAGGTCTCGTTTTGAGATTATTCAATCGTTTCTTCGTCCAAAGAACACAAAGTTATCAAGAGTCATCTGTACAAGATCGTTAAGCTCTTACTTTGACCAGTAACCTCACTCCAGAGTGGACTGGATTGTTGACACATTAATATCTCAAACATCAAAAGAAAACAAGATCTGCTCGTTTTACTGCTGCCCAGTACTGTGGTTAAAAAGTCTAATTTTCTTGAAACAAGTAAAGCTCACATTCAACGTTTAATAACACAAATGAAATTTACAAATGAGACGATTTCAGGGTTTTTCTTTTGTTTGTATTAAAACAAGATGAGTCGCAGTAGACTGACGCACTGTAGAGTCACTAAGCTGTGGTTCAGTCTGTAGAAAACAGAAACATTTAAACGGCAACCTTCAAAATCTCCTTCAAGCCAAATGAGTTTTGTTTGAAATCTTGATCATAGTTTTTAGGTCAGATCTTGATGCAGTTTTTAAGAAATTTTCCTTTTATTTCAAGAAATTTCATTTGAAAATTGATTTGAATATTTTAATCTGATTCCGGTCAAATTAATTTGATTTGTTAGATATTTGTTAGACAAATGATGTAGTTTCTATGGTTTAAGTTATTTATTATTTATTTATTTGTAGTGTATTGAACATTACAAGTTGTGTGATTATGTCCGATAAATCACTTTTGTGTGTGTGTGTGTGGGGGGGGGTGTTT
>OMNV01003820.1:34959-47747 GCA_900303265.1 Brotula barbata
CTCTCTCTCTCTCTCTCTCTCTCTCTCTCTCTCTCTCTCCCTCTCTCTGTCTGTGTCCCTGTCCTTTTTTTTTTAAAGGGGTCAGTGTTCATCTCCTCCGCGCCGTCCAGTTGCATACCTGAGCTGACGTTGTGAGTAATAAAGTAGGACCTCCCTCCTTTGATCTGATGTCCCACCCAGAGGCTTCTCCCTCCGAGCAGACAATACTCTAATTCATTACTGGACCTGCCTCTTCAAAGCTCAGCCACTGTGCGCCGGGAAACTCTAAACTCACGCCCCAGACGAGCCCTTTTAAACACCCACTCACCCCCTGGGCACGGAGGTGGCGGCGGGATGAGTCCACATAAGTCACGGTGGCCTGCACGTATCCCTCCTCCTCAGCCCCGCAGCACCACGCCTATGCCCCCCAGGTGACAGGTGGATTACTGGACGGTGGTATTTCTGCATTCTCTTGTGTATTTATCATCGTGGCCATTAAGCGTGAGGAAAGACGTCAGTACTTCCACACACTGTTTAATTTATGCAAATTCAGATCCCGAGCAGTTACAATTAAATTCACGTGGTTGAAAGGACAAACGAGGCCGGACCAGTTTGACTTAGTAATATACTAAAAGACTACAACAAGGATAGTACTTTTTGGATCTATCTCAGTAGAAAAACCGAATCAGCACCATCTCACCGATACAGAGGGGTTTTACTCATTTTAATTCAGATTGAATGCGAAGTCTCAGTCATATTGTTTATCAACTGGTAGATATCAACGTCTCAAACTGGAAAATGGATTATATCTATGTTGTAATGCAGAGGAAGAGGAAGACTAACGTCATTTCCTCCTTTATTGTGATTGCTACACTCAGCTGTAAATATTGATTTAGTGTAGCAAACTCCCATGATAACACATTTCTTAACATCACATACCTCCGTGTTGTCCTTTTTGGTAAATAACGGCTTAAGAAATGTAATATTTATATACACGCACACATATATGTACAAAACAATACTTTATACAAATACAGATTCAACATGGTGCAACGTGAAGCAGAAGAATAAGAATAAACAAACTCGGCTGCCTTTTTGTCTTTGATATATGACTTTTAAGGAAATTGACAAAAATATCAATCATATCTCAGAGTTTTAAAAAATGTCCTGGCCCCGTCCCTCAGTCTGTATCCTCGCTCATTTCCATTTTCCTCCCTTCCACCAAACCGCGTCATGTTGTGGTTTTGGTTTTGTTTTTGTGTTTTTTTGGGGTGAGGGGAGTTTTCCTCATTGTTCTATGGATCTATAAAGCCCTGTGAGACACTGTATGTGATATTGGGCAATAAAAATAAACTTGCTTTGACTTCAGCAACTCACAAAGAAATAAGCAGATTGGGTTGAAAGCAAAAATGAAAGTAAACTGGTGGTATCTCAACGTTGGCTGTTCATGGAGGGCATCCAAAGCCCGTCTTTACGCCGGCTTTAGTTTGTTGTTGCTGTGTGTAATCCTCTGTTATGGCGTCAGATGGACTGAATGGATGGTTGGGCTCTGACAGGGCCATTGAGCCACTTCAGCAAAACCAACATGGAGTGACTTGTTTGGGAGAGGATCAGTTAGGAGTGTTTGTGTGTGCTGCTGATCCATAACAAAAAGGAAATCACCTATTTTGTTTGTTTACTTGATCGCTCCGCATTATGATGGTGACAGCGCTCGGCTTGACGGGAGCGTTTTTTTGTGATATTATGGGAAGAAATCTGCAGTGACCGCTGAGATTTGGAGGAGATTAAGTGAAAACGCCGAACGCCATTGTTGACAGCGGCACATAAACAGAGATGTACTTTAGCATCAACGCTTGATGCGTCCAGAACGTTCATCCCTTGGGTGGTAAAGGAGTAAAATCTCACAGAAACCTCAGCAGCTCATCTTTCTCTTCCCTTCTCGCCCTCTCTCTCTCTCTCTCGCCCTCTCTCCCCTGTTTACTCAGTACTTGCCAAGTCTGATGTCAGCCCCCTGCACACAGAGTCCCGGGGCGAGGGTACAGTTTCTGTTTTGACACCCGTTCCTAATTACACATGTAAATGATTGATCACCTGGACTTAGCGGGGGCAGCAGTGATGGAAGTCTTCCCTTACATGATGACTCTGCGGTTATGTCCAAGTTCAGGACAGTTGCCGCTGCTGGGAACGCGGAAACGGATACCTGCGCGGGCCCGAGAGCCTGGAGATTAAGTTCTGAGCACCCGCCATTTGGTCCAAAGACTCCCCCTATTAGCGCTCCTCCAGCAAGTTGCACAGGTGTGGCTGGATATCTATGGCCCTTTGTTTGGTCTAATCCCACACAATTTAAACCAAGGCTCACTGCCCACACCTCTAAGCCGACTCTGTGACACCCGAGGGGAGCGGCAAACCTCAGCGACTTTTGTGAAATGTGATTTGGCTAATTGATTTTGGAGTGGCCGGTCTGAGTGCCTGAGGTGAAGAGCAGGGATGGACTGAGGGAAGCTGAGGCTGCTTTCAGGTGGAGGACTCCAGCCGTAGCTATCCTCACGGTGTCAGGTGTTTTTTTTATTTGATTTAGTTTCTTAAGACTGATTTTTCGTTTTCACGCGTATCACCACATGGTAATTTTCATAAATCGTGTCTGACCTGACATGAAGGAAGTAATACAACCTCCAGTTAGGGGTACCCAGTCTCAGTAAACACTAAAAAAACATTTTTTTTCAACATCTGTTTTGCCGAAATCCAACTCTCACACATGGATCTCACAAATTCTGGTTAGTTTTCCATGTTTAGGTGCGAGTTTTTATTCTCTTTAGACTGTTAATACGTCATCTTTGTCCTCACCAGTAACCCTAAACCATTAAGGATGCTCAACGTTTGCAAACTGATTTGTTTATGAATGCCAACAGATGATGTCACTTCGCTACAGCAGTTACATTTTTCCTGTACTTATGGGAGTGGCTGTTTGCCAGCCTGCTGTTATTACAGCCTGCTACTGTTTGATGACATTCATACTTTTCATTTCAGACATACTGGCTCTTACTGCTAATTACTTTGGACATTAGCAGCTTAGGCACACCGTCGGTGATTAAAGGGTGTATCTGCATTGTTAGCTGAACTCCTTTTTTACCCTGCATTTAATCTCCATTTCGTGGAAAGCTATTAAGATGATTAAAAAAATACATGACAGATTTTTTCATTATTTTTATTTTTGGAGTTACAAAGTTCATCAAACTAGACAAAGTTGCACAAATGTTAAATTTGTGGAATTTCATTACTACTACTGAACTATTGATCCATCTATGATCTGTACCGTTTATCCAAGAAGTAATTTACCAATAACCCACCATTCTTTACTACAAGTACTCGAGTACATTTTACTGTAGAGCAGTGGTTCTCAAAATGTGGAAGGGCAGGTGAAAACATCCTAAATGTACGGAGATTGTGGCCAATTATTCATGACTGAAATGTATTACATGAAGTAATTGAGTACTCGAGTATTTTTCCCTGGAGTTGCTGAGGTGGGGGCTTTGGTCCATTTTGAATGCAGCACATTTATTAGCATTGTTGGATTGTGGTACTTTTAAATTTGTGTACTTTATCCTCTTACACTGAGGGAAATGAACCTGCAGCTACAAGTGTTCTCTCCTTTCAGGTGCATAACAAAGTTAAATGAGCGTCTGGCTGTGTATGTATTGATATGACACACAGGCATCTTTGCTGTGAGTAAGAAAATAAACAGTGGACTCGGGCCAGAAACCCTGTCATGCTTTTACAGATGGGCCGAGAGCCTTTGGTTCCGTGCTCTGCCTAGCAACAGCTGTTGGTTAGTCTACACTTTGACTCAGGTATGGAGCCAATCTAAGGGCCAGGCGGGTTTTAACCCCAATCTTCTCTTCTGTCTCACAGCCTGGCACACATGGGCCGTGCAGCTGCAGCCCCCATTGATCTGCAGGGCTGCCTGGATGGCTGGCTGGAGGGAGATAGATTGGAGGGGAAATGGCTTAATTGTCCGTACTCTCACTGCTGGAATGCAAATAGCTCTGCACCGCTGGCCTCCGCTGTGAAGAGAGCCCAACGCTGAGGAACCTGAAAGGACCTGTTTGTTGTGGTGGAGAGTCAAAAAAATGTGACGCACACGCAGCGCCGTACACAGCTGGATTACAGGCACAAATGAGCTTTTCTACGTTTTACGGTGCTTGTTTTGGTTGATATCCGGGTGACAGTTCCATCGGTGAACCGGAGGTCGGGACTGGTGTAGAAAAGGTGAGAGATGAAAGAGTTAAAGGCTGCATCCTCTCTGACTTTGATCTTGCCCTCAGGTGGCTCTTTCACAGCCATCAATCTTGGCGAGGAGCTGATTGGAGGCTGCTCCCTCTCAGATCGGGCTTGCTCAGACCGAGACCGGCTCCTCGTCTTGACAGAGCGCCAGCGTGTCTTGTCGTACACACGAAGCTGGGAGCCCACAGCATTTTCAACGTGTCCTCCTCTGGAATAGGGAGTCGCCTCCTCTTCCGCGAGGTCTGCTGCGATTCTCGTATTTAACATTTCTATTTCGAGTTTTTGAGCAAAGTCCTAAAGGAACCCCATGACGTGCGGAAAGAATGCAGGAAGGCAGCGAAGAGGGCGTGTTTCGGTGAGGTTCAAAGACGATATGAGCCTAGTTGCAGAGGCTTTGATGTTTTTTCTTGGCAGGCCTCAGACAGCCACAGACAATCTGATGATCTGGGAGCACAGGCCTTTTAAATCCCCGGCCCATCCTGGCCCCAGTCGTCTAGCCCTGCAGTGACAAACGCTTTAATATGACAAGGTTAAACACCTGAAGCACTGCAGCATAATGGTCGCAACCAAGCCAGGGTCAGGGGAGCAACTTTAAACGGCAGCCGGCTCGCCGCTTCACTGGGACGCGTTTGTCTTCGTAGTTCAGAAGTGGTCTTCATTCAAACACTCATTAATGTCTGAACAATCCCCTTATTGGAAGCAGACCGGACCATTAACTTTACTAAACGTAGCCTTTACTTTATGTACTGTACGCTGCAGCTACATCAAGTGAACAGGAAACACTACATGCCAGCTGCAATAAGATGAACGTTTCATTTTATGAATAAATATGAAAATACACCTTTTAATCATTTTTATTTATTTTTTTATCCAACTACCTACACCTAAATCTCCATTAGATGTTTGTTTATGTCATGCTTGTCTGTTAACCAGCAATGAAACTAGCTTATAGCTCTCTCTCTCTATATATATATACAGTATGTGTATATATATATATATATATACAGTATATATACTGTATATACTACTATACTGTTATATATATATATATATATATATATATGGACGTTACCAGGATCACATAATTTAGTTATTTGCTGAATTTATAAATCAATTTAGACAAACTAAACTATACTAAACTAAATTTGGTCTAATCCAACACGATTTAAACCAAGACTATTTAAACCAAGCTAAATTTAGACAAATTAAACTTTGACACTTTCACCCACAATGGAGCACATAATGTACATGCCGTACTTCCATATTTATGTGTTATTAGAAATAATCTTTGTCCACAACAAACTGACATTTGTGCTCTATTCCGTCCTTCATCCGTCCCTCAATTACTCGCACCTCAAATAAAAAAATTAAACTGTGGCACTAGGAATTAAAATGTGCTTTTTTTCTGTATTTCTTTAAATTTTGACATGTTTATGCAGTTTAAGGTGGTATGTTTGTCCCATAATAGACTATCACTGCGTGTAATATGGTCTGGATCTGGATGTGGATTTGGATGTGGTGTTCCGCTACAAAACATGGGGAATCTTTAAAATGTTTCTTCAGTAGTTACAGAGGAAATCTTATGTTTATTATGGTTCTTTCTCTTCAGATCAGTGTATTATTAGAACAACATCAGTGTTGTGTAGGCTTGTTCGGCCTTAGCTGTGGTCCGAGGCATTGCACATGAAAGCATAAAACACATCCTTAACTGTGTTTTGGGTATTATCTTACAGTCCAGCGTCAATCTTTGTCGCGGATCGTTTGCATTGTTGTTGTTTACAGAGTTTGGAATCCTGGTGGAAAACCCTGGTTTAGCTCATAATGCTTCAAAACAGAATCAAACACACAAAGGACATAGGCATATCTTAATATCAGTTTGCCAAGTTTTCTCTGAGAGGCGCTGTCATCTGATAGGCGGTGAGGGACAGCCTGGCTGCTGTGGGGCCATTGTGTCCCATTGTAGGTCACAATGGAACTTAACACTTGACAGAGCCAGGGCTTGTTGTCAGGAGCTGAACTTGATCCTGTCAAGTTGTTCCCATTGAAGAGCTATAAAGAAAGGGCTTTGACCTCACGGCTGTGCAAGCTCTATATCAAACCAAATATTAATTCTCTATTCAGAGCGTAGTGGTGTATAAAAGGGTCCTGGTGTAGGTCTTTGTGTGTTGTCAGGAACCTGTTTTGACATATAGGTCATGTATAATTGTTTGTCTTTTCCGTACGTCTCCTCTGTTTGATACACGTCGGATAACAGGATACCGCCGAAGATTACGTGCCCGCCGTTCTTTGGAGCTGTCACTTACTGTACAGACGTGGCAACCCGGTGACATGACGGTTCAGACAGATGCCCCGTCCTCCGAGGCTCGTCCCCCGCCGTCACCTGTGGCATTTCAAACCGACGCTTATCTAACACACTGTTGCCCTGCAGACCACAAAAGGGGGTTCGCGTTACCAGAGGGGCAGGTAACTTCAGATGGATAATCCTTGGACCTGGTAAACCGGTCTTTAACGGGGCCTTCTGTCTTAACCTGGCAACCCCAAGCCGCGTGTCATTGTGCGTTGATTGGGAGTGCATGTGTGGCTCCCCTGGGCAAATCATTGTCCAGTGGGTTCACTGTTTGCACCACCGTCTGTCATCTCAGCTGTCCAGGAGGACAAAAACGTCTGCACTTCAAGTCTGCTCTCAGTGGAGAGGTGGGGAACAAATTACTGCATGCATCTACTCCAGTACTATCCTACAGGTACTGGTCCTGTACTTCCGAGTACTACTGCGAGATTGTACTTTACTTACAGTTACAGCTACTGTAGGAAGTACTGTGCAAGTAACTACAGTTACTGGATCAGAGATTAGAAAACATGGTGACTTCCTTAGACGTCCTTCATTCTTGTCTTCATTCCTTATTTGTTATTTATTTGTTATCTGTTTATTATGTCACGTCATTTGTTTCTTCCTATGAAATCAACATGAAAATCCACAAAACTGGACAGATGAATTTGTGATAGCGGTCAGTGATAGCGACAACTTACGTTTTTAGTTCAAATATAGGATTTTGAACGTGGCACGTTATCTGTAGGTAAATGTTTATCTTAGCGGATGGAGGATTAGGTTGGTCCGGGGTGTGTTCTGGTAATGCCCTTCTTGTTTTTACTTCATTGTTCTTCAATTTGTTTGAGTCGAACCTCTGTTATCTCATATTATGTGTGCCTTGGAATACACACACACACACACACACACACACACACACACACACACACACAAATACTCATGGGCCCCTAGTGGGACTAATTGCATTGGAGGATGGGGTGTTGTTGATAAAAAGTTAGTTTGGGATGAAGTGAAACTGGGAGAAAATTTCACTAAATGTAATCAAATGACAGTAATGCAACACTAGAGATCTCCAAAAATGACTTTGTGCTTGTTTAAAGTATAAGAGTGTTACCCAAACAGACCAGATGAAATGACCATATGTCTAATAGTTGTTGAAAGATTTTGCTTCTTCTTTCTAAGGCAGCTCTGTGATTTTTGGCACGTTGTTGCCATTTGTTTACGTTTCTGTCACAAACGACAGACCATGATGCTGGAAGTCATGACATGGTGCACTGCAGGTGTCTGGGTGGAGAGACCTCAGAAACCTTTAGACAATACCATGTCCACCATGATGACTTAGGGGGGCTGACGTCCACCTGTGTTGTGTAGAGGAGCTCAAAGCTGCGTAGCCTCACTGGTGTCGTGGATTTACTGGAGTCCCCCTCGGCTCAGAACGTCTTCTATGTACCGGTGTGTAGAGATCCACCGGTGGAGATTTTATTATCCAATAACTGTGTATTGGACAGTTAGCCTGCTCCTGCTAACGGTAAACCCGTACCAGGCTGCCAGATGTTGCGGCCTTGTACGGCATTGTTTCAATATGGACACACAGGAGGTTCCACCGTTCATCGGAATAAATGGAATGGATTTACGGAAGGTTAATGCTTCGTATTTCCTGTCCACTAATTTTGAACATAATATCAGGTAAACAAGTAGAGGGATCTTATCTGAACAGACACCCGGCTGATCAGCCCTACCCATCACCACCCATCGCTGTAGTCTAAATATGTCAGTACGTGGATAATAGTATCATCGACGTCTTTTTTTCACCACTGTCTCAACATCTGTGTTAGCCCTATAGGCCTTTATAGGCTCGGTAAATGTCTTCCATCGTGACTAGAGGAGCTTCATGGGCTCCACATAGTGTTGGTGGACTGGGGTCTTCTCACCAAAAGCCTCATTGGATGTCACTCCAAATGCCGCCGCCGTCATCATTCCGTCAGATGTCTCCTCATAAACACTTAACAAACCCAGCAGCCCTGCAGCTGTATGATGCCACTCCCCCAGCGGTTCTGACCTTAGCTGAACTCCTTCCATGCCAGGCGGGATTCTCACAGACAACTGTCTGTGCCCCGGCCACTCCGCCTCTACCACCCCGTGTCGCCCCGTCGATCCATGCCAGCTTCCAGCTTTTGTTTTCCTCCCAGCCTCCTCTGGCAGTGGGGACAAGATTTACAGTGGAAAAATTTAGTATATTTTCACCCCCATGTTGAGCTGGTGAGTCTGGAATGTGTGTTTGGGCACGATTTTGTAAGGAGTGTGAAAAAACAACAGAGCTGTAAACACCAAGGGTAGACCCAGACTGGATTCTTTGTTCCAGATGTGGAGCAGGCGCAGACTATTAGTGGAGCTGCAGCCGAGCTTTGGGCCGTAACTCAATACACAGCCACTGTGTCACACTGCTGCCCATCACTGCATGTGTGTGGACAGGTAGATGACAGTGTGTGTGTGTGTGTGTGTGTGTTTGTAAGTGTAATTCCTCAGGTTTTTGGTGCCAAATGCTCCTTTCAGCTTAGCAGAAACGGACAGTGTATAATTCCAACATGTGACCACCGATCACTACAAATGAAGCCGTTTGAATCGGACGCCTGCCTGACACCGAGCTCACTATGCTCACTGTGCACTAATACATGTGTGTTTGTGTGTTTGTGTGTGTGTGTGTGTGTGTGTGTGTGTGTGTGTGTTTTAAATACAGATATTTTTCCCAGGCCTCCATGTTAGACCAATCAATTAAAAATTTAAGTCATGCTGGGTATGTGTTTTTGTGTGTGTGTGTACGTACCTGCATGTGTGTGTGAGGTGTGTGTGTGTGTGTGTGGTGTGTGTGTGTGTGTGTGTGTGTGCATGTGCGTGTGCGTGTGTGTGCGCGAGTGAGAGAGAGAGAGAGAGAGAAGCCGCTGTCATCTGCTGTCTGGGAACAATTATGCCAATGATGAATTCATAGCTTGCGCCAAAGACCAGACACACACTGTATTTCCCACGCAAGGCGATCCACAGCCAGCGAATTTACTTCTTACCTAATTATTACTTCATCTGTTACAGCTCTTTGATTTGATTTTGATTTTGATTTTGATTTTGAGACGAGGCCTTTGCATATGAAGAAATTACTAATTACCAATAAACCCATAATATTATTAGTTTCTTTAATTTACAATTATTTGGCTTTTATTTCTATTGATTAATAAATATAAGAACAGCTGGCAACAGATATAAAATAACATCTGCATTTATATTGTTGTTTTTTTAAGAAATTGAATGAATGTTTAAAATGAGGCTTATAGCAGTTATAGGATGAACAAAGTGGAAAAACAGATCATTACAGAAAATTGATATCATTAAAAATCTTCCAAAATGGTGCACATATTTACTATTGTCATCATTTCAGACTCAAAGCAGAGACGTTTGATCGTGTTTTGTCTTCAATTTGATCTAATTATGCTGATTTGTTTTATAAGTGCTTCGCAGCCTATTTATCATCGTCTCAGACAACAGTTTAAAACATGACAGAGTGAAGTGTAAAGTGGAGCAAATTTGCTACATTTTCACAAGGAAAAGCTCTTTGGGAGGAAAACAGCACATCAAACGTTGTCTTATCTTAAGTTTAATTTTAATGGCATACATGATAATGACAAAATCCATATTGCCAATAATAAACAGGAGCGTCCCAGACAGTGTAGCATCTGATTTTAACACCCGAGATATAAATTAAAAGGATATAACAGAATAAGAACAGGCCACTTTAAAAAGCTGCACTGATGCTCATAATTATAAATCAGTGGTCAGCTTTAACGGGAGAATTAAATCCATAAACACGGCGTTTTACATGATAAGAACAAATCCAATGAATGAGTGTCTTTAACGGAGCTGGATATTTGTGGTAGAGGGCAGAGCGTGCAGGCCTCCCAGCAGGCTCTGCCGCAGCGTCCCGGCTGCACTTGAGGAATGAGACGTCAGCCGGACAGATATCCGTGTTCTCTGACGGTGCCTGGAGGAAGGATTAGGCCGCTCATCCTCCGGCTCCTCCTTTGCTCTCTCCTTTTTCCTGCAGGCAAAAAAACATTCAAAGAAAAATGTGAATCCTATTGTTTGCGCTGGCTTTGTCAGGGGAAAAGACTTGAAAAACAGCCGGCGCGTACAGTGGCAGGGAGACGTGAGTCAAAGGTAGACAGACACCTGCCTGACGCCGAGACACGCAGAGGCCTCGCATGTCTCGATGACAGCTCATCAAAAAGAAACATTTCATATTTTCACTCATTAAAATGTGGCAGCACAAAGATAGAAAACTTTTAAAATAAAAGGAAGTAGCCTCTTATGATGGATGGTTTCCTGTCAGTGCAGGCAGTGTCACTGTGATGTATATGTTGAAACTCATCACACTTATGGATCTGTGTGTGTGTGTGTGAGTATAATGCTTGCAGATATAAGTTAATATACTATATATATATATATATATATATATATATATGCGCATGCATATGTATGCTTGTAGATATGTGTGTGTGTTTATGTTTCTTTATGTGTGTTTATGCCATATGTGTGAGTGTGTTCGTGTCTATATATGTGTATGCGTGTTTATATGTTTTTATATATGTGTGTGTTTCTATGTTTCTATATGTGTGTGAATGTGTGTTTATATGTCTGCGTGTTTTTATGTGTCTATATGTGTGTGTTTATGTCCATATGTGTGAGTGTGTTCGTGTCTATATATGTGTATGTGTGTGCTTATGTTTTTATCTGTGTGTTACTATGTTTCTATATGTGTGTGTGTGTGTGTTTGTGTCTATATATGTGTATACGTGTGTTTATATGTCTCTGTGTGTTTTTATGTGTCTATATGTGTGTGTGTTTATGCCATATGTGAGTGTGTTTGTGTCTATATGTGTATGCGTGTGTTTATATGTTTTTATATATGTGTGTGTTTCTATGTTTCTATATGTGTGTGTATGTGTGTTTATATGTCTGCGTGTTTTTATGTGTCTATATGTGTGTGTGTTTATGTCCATATGTGTGAGTGTGTTCGTGTCTATATATGTGTATGCGTGTGCTTATATGTTTTTATCTGTGTGTGTTTCTATTTTTCTATATATGTGTGTGTTTTTATCTGTGTGTCTCTATGTTTCTATATATGTGTATGTTTTTATGTCTGTGTGTGTGTGTGTGTGTGTTTTTATGTGTCTATAAATGTGCATATGTGTGTTAATGATTCTGTGTGTGTGTTTATATGTGTGTGTTCATATGAGTCTATATGTGTGTACATATACTGTATATCTGACTTTAAATTGCTTGACTCGGCTTGTTCTGACATTTACATTATGTTTTATCTTTGCTGTCCCTTTAACTAATTTAAATTAGTGCTCATTTGTATTTTTTAACTTTTGCAAAATCATATATATACTGTATATATATATTTATATATACTGTATGTTTACAGTATAAATAGAGAGAGAGAGAGTGAGAGAGAGAGAGAGAGAGAGAGACAGAGATTTCATCAGCACGGAAACTCCGGAATATCTGAGACCTTTGCGTGCTGCAGCTTGTTTGTGCTTTTATTTACCCGGGTCAACTGATGCATTTTTTTTGTGTGTGGATGAACTCGTGAAACCACACCTCGGCTGCAGCCCCGTCCGCACGGCCGCCGCATTCTGCGCTTGGGTCTTTATTCTCGTCTATTGTGTGGTAGCTGAGCCTATGATAATCAGTTTTGGCATCCTGTCAGGGTCATGGACTGTCAATCTAAGCAGGCTGAGCCCCACCAACACAGGTTCACTTGTAAAACATGACGTACCAGGAGGGAAGATCACAGCCTCGGCAGTTGCATGAGAATGTGCACTTGATGTGTACACAAGGAATGCTGTCACTCTGCACCAGAGCTGTGTGATGGACAAAAATGGGTACGTGTGTGTGTGTGTGTGTGTGTGTGTTTGTGTGTATGTGTGTGTGTGTGTGTTTGTGCGTGCACAGCCTGACAAAACACACCTATACGCCCACGCACATCCATCTTCAGACGTAGGCCGATGTGCGGCGTGCCGGGTAGCAGACGCCACAGTGTCTGGGCCGTGTTGAGGAATACTGTTTTTAACGTTTTCCCTTTGCGTGTATTAAGACAGCCAGGACTAGAACCCATCCCAGCCCCATGACTGCAGGGCTCGCCTTTGTTGTC
>OMNV01003826.1:7388-32483 GCA_900303265.1 Brotula barbata
CCTTTCTTTTAGTATGGAAATAGATTAAAAATAAATAAATCTGAGCCACAAAATTACAGAAATTACATCAGGGTTTCTGCATAAAAATCTATCCATCTATCTATCTATCTATCTATCTATCTATCTATCCATCCATCCATCCATCCATCCCTCCCTCCCTCCATCCATCCATCGACTTTGGTTTAAAACTGAGCTGGGTTAGTCAGCTGACCACGTAGACAGGCGGAATGAAGGCAGCTCAGCTCAGCCGGATGTTTTCTTCCTAGCACTGAGCCACACTGACTACAGCGTCAGGCAAGGTTAAAATGCGTCATGCATCATTTTAGTTTAAAATATTCTTAACCCCAGTGAGTTGAAATGAAAATTCATCTTGCAGCACTATTTACTTTGTGTGTAATGTCTGTATTACCCATTGGTAATTTACATGTTGCTATAGTGATGGACACATTGCAGCGTCTTGATGTCGCTTGCCCTGGGGCTAATGCTTAAGCCCTAGGATGCCTGCCATTTAAGAATCTTAATAAAGTCTCGTCTTTAACTCATAATAAACTCCCAACTTTACACCAGACCTGAATGACATATAACAGGAGTACAAATATATCCCCAGAATGATGTTTAGAAGGTCAAGCAGATATAAATCCTGGGTGTTGTGTCTTGACGGAAGCGTGTGTAAATGTCAACATGCGTCGGTGTGCCTGTGACAAATGTCAATATGACTAAATCCTTCTCTTATGACATTCCCTGACTACGCCCATTATCACAAAATACTCATGCCGTTTCTCTTCTTCTTCTTTTTTATTTATGCAGGTAGTAATGGACTGGCTTGTGGACTCTGGAAGCTAGCAACTGCAATCAATGAGGACAGCCATCTTTAAAGAGAGCTGATTTTTCATGGATACTTATAATTGCGCTTAATCGGAGCAGAAGCCCTTTGAGGTCTATTGTATTTTTCTTCCTCCTCCCACCTTTCCGGATCTGTCTGGCTGCAGCCTTGTCCCTGAACCCTGACACCGGCAGACAACATTTAGTGATTAGTCACTACATCCAAGGGCGCCTACACAGTAAGACAAAAAACCCTAGGGACTCGTGCTGCTGTTGGTGGTGGTGGTGGTGGTGGCAGGGGCGGTGAGTCAATCGCCTCAGCAGCCGCAACAAATGATTCATTTTTTGTGAAGTTAACAGCTCAGACCACTTAATCTACAAGGACCATTTTCTTACTGGAGGGAATCGGTCCAATATGAAGGACGTGTCATTTGTGGATCGTCTCTTTGTTGGCTTGGCCATGGCCTCTTTTGTTGTGGCCACCGAGGAGAGGCTCGATTGCCCCAAGCTCTGTGTATGTGAGATTAGACCCTGGTTTTCTCCCAATTCAGTGTATATGGAGGCACACACGGTTGACTGTAATGACTTGGGACTCTTTAGCCTACCGGAAAAATTACCAGTGGACACGCAAGTGCTACTGCTGCAGACAAACAATGTGGACAAGATAGACAAACCCTTGGATTACCTGGCCAACATCACAGAGATTGATTTATCACAAAACAACCTATCCTCCATCGGCGACATCTATCTGGGCCGTCTTTCCCAGCTCCTGTCCCTTCACATGGAGGAGAATTGGATACGAGAGCTGCCTGAAAGATGTCTGGCTGAATTAGCTAACCTTCAGGAACTCTACATGAATCACAACCTCATCTCCTTCATTTCCCCAATGGCTTTCCAGGGTCTCCACAACCTCGTCCGACTGCACCTCAATTCGAACAAGCTGAAGTCCATTAACAAAGAGTGGTTTGAAGCCATGCCAAGTCTCGAGATTCTTATGATTGGTGAAAATCCAATTCTTTCAATTGACGATATGAACTTCAAGCCTCTCGGTAACCTCCGCAGTCTCGTCCTCACCCGCATGAACCTGTCGCAGCTGCCCGACGACGCACTGGCAGGCCTGGATAACTTGGAGAGCATCTCTTTCTACGATAATATTTTCCCCGAGGTGCCTCACTCGGCTCTCAGAAATGTTAAAAACCTTAAGTTTTTGGATCTTAACAAAAATCCCATCGCTAGGATACAGAGAGGAGACTTTGTGGATATGTTGCATTTGAAAGAGCTGGGGATTAATAGCATGCCAGAGCTAGTTTCCATTGACAGCTTTGCCCTCAATAACCTCCCCGAGCTGACCAAAATAGAAGCCACCAACAATCCTAAACTCTCCTACATCCACCCGAATGCTTTCTACAAACTGCCACGATTAGAGACCCTAATGTTAAATGGTAATGCCCTCAGTGCACTTCACAGGATAACCGTCGAGTCCCTCCCAAATCTCAGAGAGGTTAGTATGCACAGCAACCCCATCCGCTGTGACTGCGTAGTCCGCTGGATGAACATGAACAAGACCAACATTCGTTTCATGGAGCCCGACTCACTGTACTGCGTGGAGCCTCCAGAGTACGAGGGCCAGCATGTCCGACAGGTGCACTTCAGGGAGATGATGGAGATTTGTCTGCCACTCATCTCTCCCGAAAGCATGCCCGGGCATATAAAAGCACAGAACGGGAGCTCAGTGTCACTCCACTGCAGGGCCTTTGCGGAACCAGAGCCGGATATCTATTGGATCACCCCGTCTGGTACCAGGGTTCTGCCTAACACGGTGTCTGACAAGTTCTACATGCACCCAGAAGGAACGTTTGACATCTACGACATAACCGAAAACGAAGCCGGCCTGTATACTTGCGTTGCCCACAACCTGGTCGGAGCCGATCTTAAGTCTGTTGCAGTAGAAGTGAATGGATTTTTCCCCCAACCGACGAATGGATCTCTGAACGTCAAAATCAAGTCGGTGGAGAGCAAATCTGTCCTGGTTTCCTGGAAGCCCAGCCCGGGCAGCATGGCTCCTAACATTAAATGGTTCACTCTGTCCGACGGTAACCACCCCACAATGGCATTCACAGCTCGGGTCCCCTCTGACGTCCAAGTCTACAACCTGACCCATCTCAACCCAGCCACTCAGTACAAAGTGTGTGTGGATGTCCGCAGCATCCACTACAAGCATGACACCAAATGTGTCAATGTCACCACTAAGGGATTAGCGCTGGCAGCCAAGGACACAGAAAAATGGGACGCAGCAGTAATCACCATGTTCGGTGTGCTCCTGGCTGTGATTTCAGTGGCCTGCCTGCTTATTTACGTGTCTCTGAGGAACCACCACCTTTACGGGGATTTAAGGAAATGCGACTCCAAAGCTTTGCTGACACCAGTGAAGGCTCCCAGTACGCGGTCTCCTTTCCTCACCAAGCTGTGGATCTCGAGTAAGGGACTGCCCAGTGGTGTGGAAGTGAAAGCCACAGTCATAAATGTATCTGACAATGCCTTTTAAGAAGCGCAACTCTGTAGAGCACCAAACACCAACAACACTGAATGGACGAGGCCAAGGGGTAGGGCTGGACAAACCTGTAGTACTGCTTGAATGGCAACCCCTGCAGTGGTCCTGGCTCAGATACACCGACAAGACTATTACAGGACTGGGAATCGGACCGTTGGACATAGACTACGCGCTTTCCCAATTTCAACCCTGGCTGAAGTGGTGGCTTTGTAACCGTAACATCCAATTAAGCCAACATTAACCGGAAGGGGCGTTTACTGCAAAACGATATATTTCAGTACCATCCATTATACAGAAATGCAGGACGAGCAAAGGAATTGAAGATGATGATAGTCAACTCTATTGTAATTGACTGTTCAATGTGTTCAGAGTCGTGGAACTGTCCGTGTGGTCCCAAGCAATACCGTCTGTGCTTTGTCAAACATCCATAGACGAGTTAGAGATACAATAATAACACCTGTCTATAACGGGAAGGGAGATTTCGTAGAGTAGAGACAAATAACAGTGACTATGGTGTAAGCCTTTTGATGAAATACACCCCTCCCCCCCTTTTTCTATTTAAATTTGGTTCTTGCTTTTTCATGGAAATATTGTTATATATTATGTTGATGTGATGACAAATCCTCTGTATCAGTATAAATGGATTTTAAATCACGGGAAGGGGCAAGACTACTTTTGATTACAATGTCACTTACAAGGCTTAATGAAGTTCAGCAACAAAATGGGTATCTAGAGACGACATTTGCCAAATGGCTGTTTATGCTGTGTAGTTCTCATTGCGATGGTGGCTGGGAAAACAGGGACGGCTCGGACAAAAAGCAAACAGAGGGAGGTGTTAAAGGTTGTGGT
The DNA here is from genome assembly GCA_900303265.1 of Brotula barbata. Lineage (NCBI taxonomy): Eukaryota > Metazoa > Chordata > Actinopteri > Ophidiiformes > Ophidiidae > Brotula > Brotula barbata. The sequence continues at coordinate 11,611 of OMNV01003826.1, forward strand.
GTTTGATGCGTTATCTCCTCGCAAAACGACGGGAAGTGGTCTGTTATGCCCTGGTAAGTGCCTACAACAAGAACTACGTGAAGTAAACAGAGAGGAAAAGTGTCGACCACAGCAAAACATGGCCATGTCATCACTGCAGAATCACAAGCTATCCTCTAGTACTTTTAGTGAAAATACTTTCTCAATATTTTTAGCATACATATTTTAAGAAAACATTGCTTTGTTGCTTTGGGTGTAAAGTTAAAAAGCCATTTTTATATTAACTGTACTATATGTGATCAATGGGCACAACAGACTAATTAAGAAAAGTGCTAAGAAAAAAAAATAAATGTCATTGTTTCTTTTACAAAGAATCGCCTAATTTTCCTCTTTTTTTATGTCAGCTTTGCCATGACGTGATGTTTTTCTGTTTTTTGTTTTTTTTCCAACTGACTTGCATGGTAATTATGCAATTCTATGCTGTTGTTTGTGATTATCTGAAGCGGGTAGTGTGAAATGTGTAACACTATCTACAACCTTTTAACTGTAAGCACTGTAGACAAAACGCTGATAATGACCAAGTGCTGCTGAAGAAAAAGAGAGAGAGCAAAGTCAAGAGATTTCAGCTAAATGGTTGAATGACTGTCCTAGCCCCGATAAGAGGAAAAAATAACAACAAAAGAACAGAACTCATTAGTCGCCTCATTAAGAACATGTTCGTCCTTCAGCCGTCTGAATATAGACACACAAAGTCACTGCGCTACGGCTACAGCTGCTGCTGCTGCTTCGACAGGAACACGGCGTCCCTACCACTCAGAGATAGAGTACATTACAGGAAAGTCGTGCAGGGCGAGACACAGCAAAAAGCTTTTGGACTCGCATTTTATTTGTCTCACTGAAGTATCCAGCACACAGAACATTTCACATGAGAAAGCCGAGCTTGATGAATGGTTGTCAGAGGCAGAGTGACACGCTGGATTTATCAAGCAGAGTCTAGCACTCATACATCAGGGCAGCCTTCAGCACCACGGACAGAGGCTTTTAGAGCCGAGCCATCTGTCAAAGACAAAAGGAGTTAAAATATGATGCAGCTCACTCCTCAGGTAGAGCTCAGGTCACAGCGAGTCTGTGTGTCTCTCCAAACGCATATGCATACGAACGCACAAACGGGCCCCGGGGCAGAGCCGACAGCGTGTGGAGCCACATACAACATGACAGGCGTGCAACAGCAGGGACAGTGAGGCTCTCAGTGCTTTGACTTGCATTTTATGACAGATTTTTGATTATTTTTCCAGCGCTGAGTGAAGTTAAAATCTAGAAAAATGAAACCTGTTTTGAAACAATTTTTGAACCGTTTTGATTTGGTTTGGTAGACGGATGAAATAGTCCAATAATACAGGCAGATTTGTTCGCTTTGCAGGTTTCTGGAGCTAATTAATGACAAAAAAAGACATAAAACCAGAGTTTACTCATGCACATAAATGACACGTACAATCCACGTTGTATGCACCCTTTTAGACCCCAAGGTGCAGCAGCATGAAGTCAAGTTATTTTTCAGGCAGCGTCCCCGGAGAAACATAACACGGAGCTACCCGATGAGTTCACTGACCGAACGTGTTGGTTGAGATTAAAGCAGCTCATTGGTATTACCCATTCTGTAGCTTTTTGATTTCCCTGATTTGATTACACGCTTGGTTGAATAAGCTGAATATTATCCAAAAACTCATCTCTGCTGATGTCTGTCGCAAAGTCATGCATTTTTCCAGCACCTCTCCCTCCCGTCCCTGTTGACAGTCTCCCTCCATGTGAAGTCAGGAGATAGCTTTTTGTCTGAAAGTGTACATTCAAAGCAACCCACATGGGAAAAGCCCTCTGGATTTAACTTAAATCTCACATGAAAAGAACTAGTGAGCTGTCACCGGTTAATCCACAGCGGGGAGAGAAAAAAAATGATGTTTCTCGCTGAATCTTAAAATATTTCAAATATTAAAAGTACCTTGTTCTATTCATGAAAGTGGCCTGCACTGAAGCAGATATTAAAGCGCTCTCTGTGGAGGCTTACGGGGGAGCGTTCCGGCTGGTTACGTGTTCATTTTAATTTGCCGAGGATCGTTCTCAGATGGCCGGTGATTTGATGATGGTGGCACAACACCACCGAATTAGATCACATACATGAAAAATGATCTGTGTGACACAGGAAATTGGACCTTGTGCTGTGGAAACACTCTTCTAACATTTCTGTTTTAAAGTTCCCCCATTTGTGATTGTATTATAGAGTCAACTGATCTGATAATAAATACCTGTTTATGTCAGAGGTCCCTTATTGAAAGCTGCAATTCAAGATGCAATTCTGCCTTCTATCACGGATTAGATGAATGCTCCCGTGGCACTGCAATGACCGCACACAGGAAACGGCGCTCCAACTACCGCAGCCATTTTATAAGTTTGAATTACAAGCTTATTAAAGTTACAAACTTCTACGTGGGTCGGCCTCTCGCTACGGGCGGCCATATTCCAATGAAAAGCAAAATGTCAACATGTATTTATAATCGCGCTTCCAGCACTGTGTTTAATGCCACTGCTTGCATTTTACAGGCCACATTTATAGCCAAGCAGATGACCTCCTATGGATTGCAGTAACAAAGCATCAATTGCTTCCGTGACAGAGTGAGAATGGATTTGTTTCCTGGAGGAATATGAGGCGCCTTGTACGGGAACAGACATCAGCACGACGCCGACTCTCAAGGAAAAAGGCGTTTTCCCCTTTTTCCCGTGTTTACACTGGAACTGATGTTAGTCAAAATGACAGGTGAAGATTGCATACACACCACGCTGAGCACGTTCATCATCAGCCAGCCGCAATCCGCTCCCCACATCGTTATTCCGCGCATGCATTGTTATGTATTCCCTGAGAAGTAGAGACGGGAAAATGTCACGGCAGATTTGTTGCAGCTCATCAAAGAGCCAACAGTCAACAGCCATTTGTGTTCCGTCTGGCCTCTCCCTGTCTCTATTTCCAAACCCATCACTCTTAACCCATCTTAAACGTACAGCTACACTTTTTTTTTTTGCCGACTGTACCAACAAACCTGTGCGTCTAATAGACCACTGAGATAAAAGCTGACTGCACACCCACTCAACCCAAGCAAATCAGGGCCTTCCCTCTGGAAATATCCTGACATACTGACAATGCCACCATAATTCTTGCATAATCCACAGTGGAAAAATCAACCTAGATTGAATGTGGGAATGATATTACTCCACGGAAGGCTTTCCCACTAATTGGAAATCCCGTCCTCAAACAGTTGATTGGTTTCCAGGGTGACTGATTGATTGTTGCCTCCCTTTGTCTCATTGCGGTTTCCTTTATGAAAGGGGCATGCGGTCCTCACACTCCGATCGATGGGAGGCCTAATGACTTATCCACATGCATGTTCTCACACTCATGATGGATTGGAATTGGACAAGACAGGAGACGCCGAAACCGATGATCCAAACATGTAAGGATACGAAGGAAAACGTTTTTGTGTTCATTTAAAAATCTTTCCATGTGTCCATCATCACCAAACAAACGGTCATGACACTATAAGGATTACTTGCTTTTTACTGCATGATTGGTGTACAGTACACAGAGTCCGACCAGGAAAAAGCAAATACGTAAGTGTGTAAAAGCAATTTTTTAAATTCTAGTAATAAGGCATTAGCTGCACATCACAGCTTTTAAATAAAATAGTCCAGTTTAGTCAGATTGAATTCTTGAGGACTGCGATGGAAAATCTTACTTTCCTACTTTTAGAAGTTTTATTTAATCCACTTTTTTTTCAGATTGCCATTTATCAGGAGCCTTTGGTAGAGCCCTGAAGCAGATGAGAAAAAGGACATCAAACATACAAATCCAATTTTTGGTATCTGTTTGGTTCCATTTCACAACCACTTTCTGAGAACAGTACACCGTGTAACAATTTAATTTAATTGCACTGCGACTTCATAGAGAACAGAAGGCTAAATTGAGCATTTTGATAAAAAACAGCAACAAGAAAATCCAAACGGAACACTGCGTAATCGTGTCAACACAATGTTCAGACCCGGTAAAAACGTAAAGATTTTTTTTGTTTTCGAAAAGATTCCTTTTTTCTCTTATTAAGTGTAGCGCCATCCAAGGATACTACAAATAAAAAAGTACAAAAAACAGAATAATTGATCCTACCAGACCTTTTTAATGTTTGCTCATGATTACACAAATGTTAAATTATTCATCATTATTACAATGTCGTATACATAAAAAATGTGCATTCATGTGAGAAAGCATCCTTTGTACGAGGAATGGTGCAGCGTGGGGGCCCAATGCCTGAATAAAATGGCTCGGTGTGTGTTTCATCCTAACTGGTGGCCTTATTCTTTGATGCCATGATGGCGCTGATGGGTGGAGAGAAGGATGGATTTGATTAGACGGGGTCGACGCTCGCGAGGGCTATTAAGCAGAGGAACACCTGCAGAGCCAGCAATGGCAATCAGTGCAGATAAAGCGCTTTGCTGCCTTCACCTATGTGTGTGTGTGTGCGTGTTTTAAATTGCTGTACACACATACATACAAGAGGGAGCTGACTGTGTATGCATGGGAAACACGTGGGGGGGCCGTGTGCACACAAACACACATAGAGTCGAAGCGTAAAGCTAATCAGTGGTTGAAAACACCTTTGCATGTAGCTCACAGTTATCCGCATTGTTTCCACCACTATTTTTAACTTGCCCGTACTACCCATCGATCATTCTCCCCCCAACCTCCCCAGCACGCGTGGATGGCAGCTCTGTGTGATTCCATACACAGCGGCACAGCGTGTGGCGCCCAGTAAAGTTGAATAAAGAACATATTCCTACAGTTCATTACACGCTTCCCTGGAAGCTGGAATAACAATAACCAACACCCCCAGTTTGATCTTCATTATCTCTTTGATAAATTCTCTTCTCTATCCTCTTCTGTTTCCCCTCATCTCCCAGATAAGACAAATTTACCAATTCAGATTACATCACTGCAGAGGCGAATGACCGTTTCAAACGGATGACAATTGTGTTTAATACAAATTATCCAGTTAGATTATATGCGGCTGAAATGAAAGGAGTGGGGTAGTTAAAAGACTGGCAATCTGCTCTCCTCCACGATGTACGCATCCAAAATGATGATTCTACCGACTGAAAGCTGTTCGTCTACCAAATAAAAGAAATGGAGTAATGGTACAGTGTTAATGTTGGAATTTTCAACAGACTGTGGAGTGGCGTCGTATTCGTTATTGTCCCAGTAACAAATTATTCTCTCTCTCGAGGCAGCGAATGTTACACTAAAGAAAAGGACTGTGGAGAAAATGGCTGAAAAGTCCATAAATGAATAGGATGAAAAACCTTCTACATATTTATTCCGAGTCGTCTCTCTCTGTGCGACTCGCTGTACAGATCTGTGCCATTTGTAAGTGCTGTCATTCTGTCTAAAGAAAAGCCTTCCTCATTCCTCTGATGTGTGTCCAAAAGAACATGGGTGATAACGAGGGCCTGGCTCCTCTCCCTTACTCCTGCAGGCCATTAGTGGGAAAAGCTCTCTGCTGGATCTCTATTCTGAGAGACGACTTTTTCTGTCTCCATTTCCCCCTTGAGGTGGGAGACGCTTGTTGCCATGTCGTCCCCTCTAGTTTCAAACGAGGGAAGGGGGCTTGGGGGGTGAGATTGAGAAAGTGCCAGCGTTCATGGATTTAGCTGGGGATTAGCAAGGTGAAAAAGTGTGAGAGAGGTTCTTGAGCTCGCTCCAAATCAAAAGGGACCCGAGGTAATGAGGGGGTATCAAACAAAGGAATTGGAGCACTCATAAGAACAAAGAGGGCTTAAGCCGATGGAGTGAGGACACAGATAGAGACACTCCAACATAACTGAGCCAAAGCCACAGTGGTGTCTCATTAACGTGTCCGTCCGATTGAAGCTGTACCTTTGATACCGAGTCCTCGTGGTGATCTAGGATCTAAATGTCCTACCGTGCCATACACGGATCCATCTTTGTCTTTAAATGTAAACCTCCTCCCTCAAAAGCTGAGGCTTTCACTCATCACTCACATAGCTGGTTGGTTTCTTGTCATCTTCCTCCCCTGCGTGCACAGTGTATTTCATAGTTCAACAGTCCAGATTGAATATTGTTTATGATGCATGATATTGAAAGCAGACAGACTCCGGGGGGACCGGCGTCGGTCTAGTCGACTGAGTGAACAAGCTAACAAACAGATCTGAGTGATTTTTGTTGATGCCTGGCGACATGCCGCTCCCCGCGCACAACAAAGGGACATTTATTCTAAATTTATGCCACCACTGAGGTGTCAGAAATATTGATGGTCCTGGGCAGAATTAGCCTGCTTGTCAAAATAGAATACTGCAAATGCAGGGGTTTCTTTTCATCCTGCAAAGCGCTGGCGGTCCTTATAACTCTCATCAAGTAACCAGAAATTGTGACTGAACAAGCACAAACTCCTGACACACTGCATCATTGTCAGTCTAAATATAAACCGAGCACATCTGCCGCGCGTGTCACCGACGTGCGAAAACGCTGCAAGGTCATGAGAGTGAGTGACTTAAGCGCAGTAAGACAACTTGTTTTCTGTGATTGCCATTAGGGAATTTGAGCATCCGCGTGTACCTGCCACGAAATGGAAATGTGGAAATAAGTGGTGCGAGATTGACATTTGGCACGCTCTGATCCTGACACAGGCAGCCAAATTGTTAAGGGGCTGTTTACGTTTACTTTGCTAACTGAGTTAGAGAACTCTAACCTAAAAAAAACAGGAAAAAAAATCACTTTTCACAGGCTGAGACTTGTAAGTAACAGATGAAAGCATCGATTCTCTCCACGGATCGATTCCTCTTTTTCCTTGTCTGAAAGTTCAACATCAAACCCTTAACTGCAAAAAGCCGGGCCGGGCGGAGAAAACAATCAAAAAAAATAACAACGAAAAACATCAGCGCCCAGAAAAGACAATAGCAATTGATCGGGGGATTCGGCGAGAGAGGCGGCATCTCTCCTATCAGATTCATTAGTTTTCTGGCCGCTTTGACATTTCCATTTGCACACTCCAATTGACAAAATAAAATACCCGCTCTGCTCTCATCCCTCAGCTCCATGCCGGGTAATCACTCCTCCACTGCAGCACACACTCTCACCCCTCCATCCCAGGCTCGTCATGACTGAAACATAACAGAACATGTGCCTTTTGTGGGATCACGCAGACCGTAGAGGCCCTCTTCCACCGGGGGTCACAGGTGCAAATCACCTGCAGGAAGGCCACATCTCAACTTTTCCTTTTCCTCTCATCACCACTCTCGTCTCGCTCTTCCTGCATACCTAAACAACTCCTCCTAGAATCATCATCAGCATCGCGCAGCTGGCCCTTTGACCGGTCGCGCACCCCCGATGGGTCCCCCGGCCATCCATTTCACTTAGACGCAACTTTTTGTCTCCTCCGCATTAAGGGTCAGACGGGCTCCTTTCACAGGGACTGAGAGTGGAGGTAAATTATACAAATGAAGCGGCAGGAGGTAAGGGAGAGCTGCTCAGGCTCCGTGGATCAGTGAACCCAGAAGACCTTGGGTTTCCTTAATGATGCCTTCACCAAGCCAGACGGAGATACATCGGATGATTATGCTGCCCATCCGTCTCCTTTCACTCCTACACTCCTCCATCACCGTCCCGCCCCTCCCGGCATCCATCACGCTGCTTCTCTCTTTCCTTCATTCTTTTTATCTCCATCCATCTCCTGCTTCCCATCTCTCCCCATTCCCCGATGCATTCATCCTGCTTCCCAGACTTCCCCTGAACTCCACCCATTTGGAGCGGTGGCAACACGCTGAGAGACTTTGGTCAAATCTGATGATGCTCTCTTCCAACAGTGGCATTTAATCAATGGTAATCTTATTTTGGGGACGAGCAGAGAGGAAGTTGTTTTTTTCATGAGCTTCTCTATAATAGAATAACACAGCCAGGAGGCCAGGTCCCTCATCACTGGGGGACTCTATAGACCAAAGTGATCGAGTTGTTGGAAGATGAATTCTGAATACTGCCTACGTTAGCGGGCTGAGCTGGAGCTTCACTCCCTTCATATCTCGCAACGACATATGAAGCTGTCAATCAAAAATGGAAATCAGACTGAAAAAAAGCAAGCTCATGTCATTTATAGATGGTTTCACTTGCATTAAAACAAATTAGAGATTCATATTTTTATTAATCTTATTGAATTTTGCTCTCACAGCGCAAGCATACCCTGCAGCAAACCTGATTAACATAACTCAAACTTAAAAGTCCAAAGTTAAAGTCAAATGTGTCTTTTTCAAACAGCATAGAGAAGTGTTGGAGAGGAGATCATTTCATAATCATTGACATTTTCCTATAATTTGGAACATTAATTACAGAGGTTTCTACGAAGCCTGCAGACACAGCTATCATCGGCAGAGGCTCATTCATCAAACATGCACACAAACAAATATAATCAAATTGTGCGTGTCAGAACAAATTCACAAAATTTGCGGGATTTATTTAATTTGTTTCTACTGGGAAAAGTTTGCAGGATTTTCCGAGTGGTCGGGGACGATTATGACTAAGTAATTAAGATAATATAAAAGAATGAAAACCATATAGTCGAAGATAATGCAAAAAGTAAAATGATTAATTTTCTGCATTCACTTTAACGCTGTTGTTGTGAGCGGAACGTTGGCTAATTAATTTTGGGAGGATAAAATAAATGAACATTAGCACTTTTATTGAAATCCAAATACGCCTGATTAATGTTTTGTTCTGTCGATAAAATAGACAACAAAAGAAGAATTACATAATATTTTACATCATTTGATTCTTCACCTCCCCACATATAAAGTGTGACCCCAGTCGGAGCTGGCAGTACGAGGCTGGAATATCCTGCAGCCATAACCCTGCAGGATATGAGCTCTGCATCAATCCACCATCTGACAGAGGACACAGCCTGAGCCTGTTACAGCCTCCATAAAAGATGGACGCGGACGCAGACGCACGCACGCACGCGCTGGTCTGCGAGTGGCCTCGCACACCATAAACACACCCACACGCAGCACACAAGGACAAAGCCGCCAGTCCAACACTCACACACAGGTTTGACTGATGGTGATGATGATGACATGGCATTTGGCAGGTCACATACACAGATGGTGAACGCCTGGCGATTTCACTGGCTTGATGCCGCACGCTGGAGTTGGAGCCGGAGCCTGACATTCGTGCCGCATCCTCAGAAAATCGTGATTTTTAGGGGCAAATTGCCTCTCAGATTAACCGAGCAGATGTTCTCACCTCCTCCGTCGCCCAAGGCCAATCAAACGATAACCGGGAACTGATTGCAAGAAGTCGTAAGTTTGAATTCAAGCGACGGCACTACGGCGGCCGAGGCTGGTCTGATTGTGAGTCAGACAGAGCCTCTCATCTCCATCGAGCTCTTTTGAATTCTGGGTCTTTATTTGCCAGCGTTTCCTCTCAGCGGGGATCGCTCCGACTCGCAGAGATGCACCTAATAAACACCGAGCCTTTATACTGCATTTTAATGCAATGAGCACAAACAAATAAAAGAGTGTGACATTAGGGCCGGAAAGAATTGTGCCCCGGTTTCTTTGAGGCGGCGCTCGATGCTCATCCTTCTTCTAGGGACACAGCACGTACAGTAAACAGAGAGAACAGGCCTGGCTATGATTGGAATAGCAATGACCTTTGCTGTATCGATTTTTGGCAGGGGTTGTTCTAGGACAGGCTCAGCCTCGGTGTGTCTCTGTGTATGGCACTGAAATCCATGGCCTGTTTGTTTCCTCAGATACAAACATTCCTTTCAAAGAAATAACCATCATGGCCCAATTACAGTGTACACCGGCAGACAACAGGAGAGGCTCTTTCTCCCATGATCCCATATCACCAGTGGTAAAGGGTGAAAGAGGGCGAGACAATATATCTGTATATGCAGCATATATGTGTGTGTATGCGCTGCAGTACAGTATAACATGTTCTTTATTGCCCACTTGTCCGACCTTCTGGGAATTTCCAACATTTCGCTGACAAATTACCAATTCCATCCACACAGCACATACGGCGCCATGGCTTGGTAGCAGCTTCTCTCTCTCTCTCTCTCTCTCTCTCTCTTGCCCGCTCTTACATCTATCCATCCGGAATGAAAAGGGATGCGCCAGGCGTTGCATTTTAATGAAAATGCAAAAACCCTGCGAGACAATCAAGAGACACAGTTCAAATTGAGAGCCAATAAAAGTCCATTATGCCGCATGTGTTACTTCACTGTTCTCTGATTGTGCCGTTCCTTTTCAGTCGGCGATGATGCTGAATAAGACATTACCATTAAATGCCAGGACATACATCTGTGATTTCACATCTCAACGGGGCCAAATCAGGGGAAAGAAAAGAAAACAAACAAAAAAAAAACAACAACTAGGAATGAGATTGAGTGAACTCTTGAATAAATTTACTGTCTGAGCAATAATGGGCTTCTCACATGACTAAAGATCCAAGGCGCTCGGCTGCTAATTAGTCTGATCCAGCAGCCACGCTTCAAGCATCGGGGGTTTGTTGTTTTACTATGCTTATTTCTGATCTTGTGTTGGCGTCCACTCCTAGAAGGCATCGTTACTGTGTCATCTGAGACCTTGTGCGGTGCAGAGCTGGAGAAGAAACCCAGCCTCCAGACACATTAAAAACACTGTTGTTTCCATTCCTCTTAAGGATACCCACAGCATAAAAAGATTTCAGGAACAAGAGCGGCTCGAAACTAACTTTACAGTGACACGGAGGAAAAGTTAACCGGATTAAAAGGAGAAAACAGGCGCCGAGATTGTCAACCGAGACTTTCAAAGTGGCAGATGGCAATTTATCCTAAAGGGTCTTCATTCAAGTCATAAGGACGCTTTCTAAGCAGAGACGTGCTTTCCTCAAGGGCAGCCGTGGTCAAACACCGGCAAAATCAAAGGAGATAAGGGAGCGAGAGGGCTGAGGGACAATGGGAGTGAGCCGGCGAGGTAGAGAGAAGCAAAAAGATTAAAACTATCCTTTACCTCCAAAGCTGGAAGGAGCAAGGTTCCGCCATGTGGGGGAATTCAATAGAATTCATCACCTTTGTGTAAAAGCACCTGGAAAAATCAATAGAGTTGGGACTCTAGAAGGCTGCTAGTGGTTAAATACTCTGGCAGTCGATAATCTAATAACCTTCAGTGGTGTGTGTAACCGCAGGAGGAGGTGGGCACCAGGGGATCCCTCTTTACATCGCCGTGTTATAAAGTGTTGGTTTTTTCATAAAGTCTCTGCTCTGGTCTATTAGTTTTGAAGAAATCGTCAGAATACAGCGAAAAATCTCTTTTCTCGCATTGTTAGCATCATTGTCGAAACCCCGCCCACCTTTCAAAGCCAAGTTTTTGTTTTTTTTTGGTTTGTTCCAGCGATTGAACAAAGCAACACACCAAATGGTACACGCACAAGTGAAAACACAACCTCCCCGGTGCATGGAAGTGTTTTTGAAAAATCCCAAAAATTTATGCTCATGCTCGAGCCTAAGTACAGCTCCAAAAATACGCCGAGAGCTGTGGCAGAGGATGCAAATTCTGGACCCAAAATAGATGTAACCAGTGTCAACTGGTGGAAATTTATCACATGCGTGAATGAAAATGAGCCCGAAGCGTCGGATCGTTCTTATGAAAATATATGTGTTTTATGTGTGTTTATGATGTTCTTTTCATTCCATTTGATGTGAAAATGGTTTAAAATGATTACATTTCAGAGCGTGCTCTGCACCAGGCTGTAAAAAAAAACAAAAAACCCAAATCCCCCAAAAACTGCATCTGATTTGTGTCTAGGAGATATAAACAGAACATTTTCCAGACATTTGTTAGTGTTCCTCTATTGCTGACTTTGGGATTTAACTTCTATTAACAACTCTGTCACCATCGCCCGGAGAAGAAGAAGAAGAAAAACGCTTGGTTAGCTCCACCGCACAACGGCGTCATCCTCACTGATGTCAGCCTCCTGTCTACCCACAAAAAAAACAGGAAAAATGAAATTCTGATGATTCGACAGCCGGATAAAGAGAACGTAACGCGCGTCGGAGCGATGCTAAATGCGTACGGAGAGGCGCAGGTGACGTACGCGCTGCGTTAAGCTACCACGGGCAGGAAATAGCTGCTGCCTCTGCATTTGTTTGCAGTAGTCTGGAGTGGCGGACTCGGGTTATAAACAGATGAGCCGCCTGCCTGTGAGAGGAAGCTTCAGTCAGTCAGTCATTTGTGAGGAAAAGGAGGTGTGTGCGTGTGTGTGTGTCCTGTGTACACAATCACTGCATTGAGCGGTGAAACTCCGAGGGGCTGAAGAAAAGGCAGAATAATTCACAGCTCGCAGTTTGGCGCCGCCATCGCACAACAGCGTGCGCGCATCCCTGACATGCAGAACCTTAAATTAAAGATCGGAGCCTCTTTCCTCCATCAGCTGCGAGACCCTGGATCCTAATAACGACGGCCTGCCAGATGAAAACTTTTGCCGCGCGACATTTCGCGTCCTGGCCAAAGCATTCGGTGTTGCGTTCGGACACAGACGCTCCAGCAGCGTGATGGAATATGCGGCGCGTGTTGTGGCAGATGGCGGCACTGATCAGCAGGTGACAGCGCTGATTTGGACCTGCTTCTACACTGTAAATGAGGAAGGATGTGGGGCAGAGCGGCGCCGAATACCTTCAGGAATTGGAGTAACTGCTTACGAGTTGCTGTAATTACCTTAGCATCACAAATATTTCTCATATGTGCCACTGTAGCTCCAACCCGACAAAGCCCGCGGCTAACAAACGAGCGCAGCCTCTCTTTCTTTCCAGATTTCCCAGCTACCCGAGCGTCACCGGCAGCCATTAATGAATGATATTTCACCCGAACCTCCCGTTTTCCCTGCTCCCCCTTTTACCCTCTACCTCGTACCCTCTCTCGCCTCCAGGACCCCCACTCATCAGAGGGAGGCTCGTCTGTCTCTCGCTTATCTTCCCCGACCACTCTGCAGTCATATCACCCTGACCTGACCATCCATCTTCCTCCACCGCGTATGTGTGTGTGTGTGTTTTGTTTGTTTGTTTGTTTGTGTGTGCGGGACCTTGAGCTTCCCGCAGCTCTGTATTTTCCTGCCCAAAATATCCACGTTTCCCCTCCGCCGGGCCCTGATTTTCCTCTGCTCTCTCACGTCTGTGTGGTCTCAGCGATGTATCTGAAGATGATCGCTGACAGCTTTGGAACCCTTTGAGCTTCACATCAAAGGAGGACAAAATGGTGGGCAGGAACGAGCTGCTGCCATCAGACATTCAGCAACGCTAAATGGGATCTGAATTCCAGAAATTCTGTTTATCTGTTGTTATTGAAAACGAACGTATGTGGGAATGAACACAGAATGAACCACGTGAAGCTGGTGCAACTTATCACCGGTTGCATGCGCCGCTGAGTGTGAAATGTCACATGTGAACCTGCCTCACACACATGTGTGCGTGCACACAGTCAAATCCCTCTGGATCCCTGCCTGAAGGCGTATCCAAACACTGTGGACTAATTTAATGAAGTGAGACAGAAACGACTCTGATGTCCATTTCAGACTCATCTTTTTCAAACACTGACAGGGTATTATGGTGTATTAGACGTCGCGCTCACAAGCTGCGTCTCGGTGAATCGTTCGTATACGTCGTCACACTCAAAGGGAAGGAGAGAATTAAGATCAAGCAAAAATAGATTAAAAAAAAAAAACCACCCACATCTAAGTGCGTCTGCAACAAATCAACTCGGTTTCACTTGTGGGTCATTCTGGTAATTTTCACACTCAATTGCACCAGTAATATCTCTAATCTCACGGTTGCCAAGGCGATGAGCAGTATTTTTTTTCTCAACGGTAAACTACAGTTGATTCATGTGATTCGTAAAATATCTTATTTGTTGGATATTCTTCCCGGCAAATGGGGTTAAAATTGAAAGAAAGTCCATCTGGCGTGCTGTAGTTATGAGTACAATCTGCACTCTAAACGCAGCACGCCGCATCATCATTCATTCTTTGATGAAAATTTCAGATGAACACAACCATTAAAGCAGGCGGTAATGCACACGATGGGTTGAGTGCCAGCTTTTTCAGTTTGCGGTTTTGTACAATACACACAATCAAAAGACAGCAGCTAAAGAGAGGTAATTAAGGGGAAACACTCTCTGAATGTTCATACACTCCTTTGTGTTATTGTGTGTGTGTGTGAGAGAGAGAGAGAGAGCGAGAGAGAGCACCTATCCCAGGGGATACGTGCTGTCTCTTCCTGTGGGTAATTATGGGTAATGTAGGATGACATAGGAGCCGAGTTACATAAACAGCAAATGAGACTACACACGCGGATAGACAAAGACAATACAAATAAACACACGCACACGCACGCATGCGTCCGGACCAAACACACATAACTCATGCAAATGTAGAGACACAGCGGGTAACGGAGGTGCACATCACTGAAACGTGCGACGGAACCTCAGTAAACGGATCCCGCTGGTCCGGCATGTTCGGCAATACAGAAACTCATTGGCTGAGATCAGCGTGAGGCTGTCCCTATTTGATATTCAATGGAAATTAGCAGGGGAGTGTGAAATTAGATGGTGTTGCACAGCACATATATTTACCCCTTGTGTGTGTGTGTGTGTGTGTGTGTGTGTGTCTACATACTGTATGCCTGTATTTGTGTGTTGCATCCCTGCATGGAGCTCCATCGCTGCGTCAGTGTGATCACATTTATGTACTTAAGTTCAGCTAAACGAGGCAATTTAGACAACTGAGTGCAAAGAAATTATACCATTACTATAAACTGCTAAAAAAATTCTTTCCTTTATATGACAGCGGAGCGACCTGGGCTACTATTTTATTCTAACAAGGCTCCGAGACATCTATTTGTCCACAACGAGTGAGTGATTTTACAACACTAACAATATCGGATACTGTGGGACGTTCGGAGGCACGAGCCATGCCGCCCTAAATCACTTTTTCTATTACTCTCCCCTTTTGGCTGTTTAATAAAATAAATGCAATGAATAAAAGTTAGTAGCTTGTGAGCTGTGCAATAAAAAATAACACCAAAAAAACACAAAAGGCTAATACGGGCCAATAAAGCTAATGTTGTGGGATTAATAATAGGGTAGAAACGCTGCACATTACTTGGCCTTCATCATATTTCTATTTTTGCTTTTCCCCTGAGCCACAAAGCACAGCATCCATACCGATGTGATGTGCGTTCGTTCTGGTCGTAATCCACCAGGGGGGGGAGAGAAAAAAAATCCACTTTTAATAAATTATTTCTTTAATCTCCTCTTAAATCCTACAATCCGCTGCAAATCTTAAACGGCTGTGATCGCTTATCTTCAGGGCGATTTAGCTGTTCTTTGGTGTGATTACCTATAAGGTAAAAGACCATACCCAATCAACATGGGAGGATATTTTTCATGTGTTTTAAGGGAAATTAACTCGGGTTAGAGGCCGGCGAGGTAGGATAATGTTAATCCCGTCCCATCCCCCTCTGCCTAGCAGGTAGAGGAATGAGTGGGCAGCCTCCTGAGGACACGCTGAGCTCCCCAGGCATAAATCACACGCATTTCTTCTCATCCTCATCTCGCCTTTTTTTATCTCCTTTTCCCTTTATGTGCCCCCGTTTCCCCTCTTTGTTTACCCCGTCCCCCTTCTCCGTTCCGTGTCCTTCCGCTCCCAGCTTTGTTGTGTCTTAAAGGCTCCATCTGCCTCAATCTCATCCCTAATACACCAACTGTGTATGAATTTTTTTCTTCCCGCTCTTCCCTCCGTCACGTCTTCTGCTCCCTGTTCCCTGCCTCCGGTTCCCTTTCACACGGCGCCATCCTTTCTGTCAAACTGTGAGAAGATGAGTAGCCACCTGCAGAGTACAGCATGGGTGTTAAAATTACACCCAAATTATTATTCACGGCTAATGAGAATTAGAGGCAAAGAGGTCAAAAGGGGAGACAGAAGTGGAGAAAAGAAAAGGGAAAGGATGAATAACCACAATGTGTTTGTTAATGCTGTTTTCCATCATAGTCACAGATACCGGAATTATTCGGGACAAATGACCACAAGTTGTGTGTGTGTGCCTGCCAGCATTCCGTGCTTCGGTCCACACTCACTCTGCGTGTGTGTGTGTGTGTGTGTGTGTGCGTGCGTGCTCCCTGAGGATGTGAGCGCTTTCACGTGCACACGCGGGGCCTTAATTCCAGCCTCGCCATCTAATTACTTAAATAGTGCTTACAGGTCTTATTGTACTGTACACTTTCCCTTGGAGAGCGATATCCTGTCTTCCTGCTCGCCTGCTGCATTAGCAGCAGAAATAAGCACATTAGGCAATTTTGTGGTCCATAATAAGTAGTGTACCTGAGGGATGTTTCTTAGTGAAAATGTCTGGACAGAAAGAAAAACAGCTTTCGAGCCCAACTGCACTCTGTCCTCCCAAAGCCCAACCACCACCACCCCTCTCCCTCCCTCTCTCCATCTGTCCCTTATCACTCGCACCAGCAGAGATGACTTCCTCAATAGAAAGGTCATTGTTTTGGTGCTGGCCTTGCTCTGTCATTCTGAAATTATTAACAGATAAACCAGGCCACCCATTAGGAAATATTTTCACAATCACGACACGTTGGCCTGTTTTTAGGTCAGCAATGAGACTTAAAATTCGTTCCTCTTTCATAATATCTATCTATCTATCATCTATCTATCTATCTATCTATCTATCTATCTATCTATTTTATAGAATGACTGCTGATTGTCCGTATATTTCATTCTCCAGCCTTTACCACCTTTTAAATTGTGTTCTTTCATTTTGTAAAATACATATTGTCCTAGTAGGCAGAGATAAATGAGAGCTTGGTAGAGTGAAAACACACTCACAGGTCATGTCGAATGTTGCATCATAATAAAAGATACAAACTAGTCATGGAACATCTCCCTGGTCATATTTATCATCGGTTTCTCTCTGTCAACTCATATTCCATTGCATAATCTTTGAACAATGCTGCCGTTTTCTCCATGATCAGGTTTACAAAGACAAACGATGCCGCTTGTGGTAAAGACTCTATTGCTACAAAAGACCGCTGCCATGGCCATCGCTGTATTTTTCAAACATGGGAACAGTTGGAACGTGTTTGTGTTTTGTTCAAGGACGCCCGGCTCTTGATGGCTGTCGTAGGGATCAAACGGCTACAGCACCAAGGCACACAGACTCAGAAATAACTCACACACACACACACACACATACACACACACACACAAACACACCAGAAACAAACACATGCAAACATATTCAAGGCGTGCACAACACCAGGGGACTTCCACTTCATTAACTTTAGAGAGGATCTCGCTTTGGGTGGGCTGTGGGAGGAAGAGGTGCGCAAACACGTGCACACCGTCTAATGAGGCGAGACATCAGGGCAGAGAATGTGTGAAGGGGGGGTCTAAGTGTGTGTGTGGGTGTGTGTGTGTGTGTTTGCCTTTGTCAGCAACATAAGCATCGCTTCCTCCCTAATGGCAGGGTTTTGTTCAGGTTTGATTTTTGCAAAAATGACTGATATGTAAAAAAACAAACCCTAAACTGTTTTTATGTTAAAAACAAAACAAAACAATAAATAACAGGATTCAAATTTTGGGCCAAATACTGTTAACCCCTTGAGCACTGCTGAATGTTTTCGTAAAGGAGTCCACTTTAAAGCAAACAGTCAATGGGCTAATTAAAGGATTAGAATTTAATTTAAAATGGAACTAAAACACCCATTAATAGTTGATCATACCAAATAGGAAAGATCTCTTAAAAAAATCATATCCGATGGAGTTATGAAATGTATGAAAAGTCTAAAATCCATTACAGTAAGTTTTCTATCTCCTTATAGTTGTTGTGTTGTATATATATATGTACACATACAGATATATACATATCATATATATATATATATATATATATATATATATATTATATAGTATATTATATTGTATTATGTTATCTTATATTACATTGTTATATATATTATTTATATTGTGTTTTATTATACTATACTGTGTATTCCATACTACTTTCTATCATTGTTATTAGTGTTAGTGTTTTTTACTATCTATCTATCTATCTATCTATCTATCTACCCACCCACCCATCCATCCATCCATCCATCCATCCATCTATCTATCTACCTACCTACCTACCTACCCATCCATCCATCCATCCATCCATCCATCCTTTTGTAAACAATTTTCAAGAAATCATCCTGATATATTTTGTATGGGTATTTAGTGTATACGGTGGCTATACACTAAATTGAAGTTGTGGATTTAAAAGTGATATGAAAATGGATGTGTGTAACACTCATTGTGAGATATTATACAGTATACAGACACGAGTCAGTGAGGTGAGAGTTAAACACCTCCATGACCTTTGGCAGGTCGTCGCAAACTCAATTTGTACACAACTAAAATGTAAAACGCCTGCCATGTCAGTCATGTTGAATAATATTAGAAATGAGTAGAAAATATTGCATAAGTTGAAAGTATTTTCATTTGGGGGATATGATAAAGTGTCATCTTGGATTTTACAGGCGCTAAGTCAATGTCAGCGCGATGTTGCATCAGTGAAGCATTTCCACCGGCAGACGGGGGATGTCTGTCGTCAGATTGTCAAGCAGTGCAGAAAATAATTGTTAAACTCACTTCACACCTACTTAAGGAGGAAATGTAAGGAGAATAATGGGAACATTATGGTTCAAGTGGTTTTGAACTCACCTTCAGCAGGCGTACACAAAGTCGCAGCCTGCTGAAATAACATCAGCCAACTAAATACCAAAACGCAGGCGGCGGCGGCGGCGACAGGAGGGAAATATAGGACAAACACCTCTCTCTCAGAAAAAAAAAGCACACTGCAGCTTATGTGTGTGTGTGAGTGAAGTACAAGGTTTGGCAGTGCCTGAATAAAATATTTCCCAGGGGCCTCTCTGCTTGGTGCTTTGCTAGGGGAAAGCCTGGAGCATCTTTTCAATATCACCCCAAGAGACGGAGAGCATTCATGGAGGGATTAAACAAATTGTCATCCTTCTTCCTCGCCTTCCTCCGCGGTGTCTTCCTCATTGATAAGAGGAGACGCAAAGGGGCTGTCTGGGTGCAACCTGGTGCAGGTTTGAAGGGGAGACTGGGTCAGATGTGGGACTTTGTGATCGAAAGGACGACGTGGACTCCAGCTGCTCGTCGGTAACACGATTTCCTGCTAACACCTTCATCTCGGGTTTCAAAAATTGGTGAAGATTATCTGCAAAGTGCGAGATTTGTTTGATCTTAACTGCTCTGAAGTCAAGTTTCTTCTTGACCCACGCAACAAAAAGTTTTTCCAACAGCCCAAAGCGAACCATCTGTTGGACCTTCATGATTTGGATTTGAGGATCGTGGTTGGACCTAAATGACTTCCAGTCTGTGGGGATGATGACAGACATTTTTTTTTTTTCAACTTGTGCTTGAAAGTGGATCTTAATCACTAATATAATAGTAATTATCTCTCAGCAGTGCAGAACAGGAAAGATCAAACAGACGATAGAGGAATATCAAAACTCAAAGGGAGAGGTGCAGCTTTACTAAGAGCTCTTATGAGTAAATCGACAGTGGAGGGCTCATTTTTCTAATCGGGTGACATATTAAACAAAGTGCAGGTGTGATTATAACGCAAAAGTACAATTTTACTGCGATTTTACTAAGTTCCACTCTCTCAAGGCTGTTTAGCCTCCAATCACAGTGACATTGTTGAGGGGTTTACTTTATGCGAGACGCCTAAATCAGTGTTGGGCAGGTTCACAGGAGGTTTTTTTTAGTTTCAGCGTGGGTTGCAGCTGTGCGGTGACTGGGCGCTGTTGTTTTCGATCAGCGCCTGTTGTGTGGTTAATTACAACTCCAGGTCGAGGAAATTGAGAACAGCCGATGGCGTGAGGAGGACAAGAATGCGTAGGAGGAGGGAAGGAAGGAAGTAATAACTTCAGCTGTAAAGCCGTCAAAGCATCCGGTAAATGTTGACTGAGTGTCCTTCAGATCATGGTGGAAGGGCGTGTGTGTGTGTATGAGCGAGAGAGAGAAAGAGAGAGGGAGAGAGACGGGGGAACGCCTGTGATTCTGGACATGTATGTCATGAAGGTCCAGAATTAAAATGATGCACCAGATATAAATTAGTGCCCCGCTGTCAAATATTATTTATATTGCGATCGCAAAAAACGTCTAATCTCTACAATTTGAGGGTTTTTTTGCCATTTATGTTTGCGGAAATGGATCTGTACTTGCTCATTTGGAAGGCGACAATGACTCGTTTCAAAAAATGGTTCTACTCATTTGATCCTAAATCGACCCTTAAAATAAGATCGGACAGAATAACCATAATATAGAAATAAAAGAGCAACACTGTGATTCAATCCCATTTCCCTTAATCAGAACATCAGCATCTCGGCTGAGGATCTGAGTCACTGCACATTTAGAGATGCTCCGATGCTCCAAGTGGCAAATTAAACAGTAAAACATATATCCTCTTCTTTGCTCTTACCCTATATATTTCACGTATACACACTCACACACACCATCACCACAACAGGTCTACGGGGTGAACACAGATTGTACTGTAAGCAATCTAATCAGGCAGTCAACACATGCACAAATGCAGATAAATGAGCAACAGAGTATGTGCACAACTTCCACTGCACATAGTTTATCACCACCTTGTATCTGTCCTATAGCACTGACAGTTTGTGTGTGTGGGTGTGTGTGTGTGTGTGTGTGTGTGTGAGGGGTGCGTGTGAGGGGGGAC
>OMNV01003826.1:42723-64884 GCA_900303265.1 Brotula barbata
GTCAGGGGAAATTAAACAGTTCAGTCCACCAATGGTTGTACAAACAACACAGACTGTGGGAAGATATTAATGATGATTTTCACCTTTTCAAGTCTGCTCATTGCTGATTTCACAAAAAGCGCCACCGGTTTACAACGGAAAAATGATTTACAGTGGTGGATTTATGTGCTGATGAAAGATTCCACACATTTACATCAGCAGACAATGAGTTTTCTGACTTCATGGCACTTCTGGAAGACAGTTGCCATCATTAAAAGCGCTTTTAGCGTTCTTCAAAGCCGCGTGTGGAACCCTGTCACAGTGAACGGCTGTTTGATCGAGCAGTAGATAAACAACTTTGAGCCAGGCAGACCTTGAGGTTGGCTGTATATCATTCTCCCCCTGCAGAGTGACTGCATCATTGTCTGGGCTGTAGCAGTCAGAAATGACAACAGAGGGTGACACTGAAAGGTCCCCGAGTTCAGCTGCCTGAAAATGTCACTGGGCTGCCTCTGACAGAATGCCACACAAGGACGGGGGAGGGGGATGTGACAGAACAACAACCTTAAAATGCTACTGATCTCTCTCTCCCTCACACACACACACACACGCACACGCACACACACCTTCAAAAAGGGATCATCCTCAGTCCCCTGCCGACCACAGACCATTATCATGAGTGTATTTTGTGCCGTTTTCTGATGTTATATAATCTGTAATTACTGAAACAGTTACCCACACATACTCTCATCTATGCTATAATGCTGGACAAAATATTGGAAACACCGATCAATACAATGCCGACTTACATAACAGAGCTGACTATGTCCAGAACAACTAACGCCGAGTTGAAACAGGGCCGCTTTGACGCTATTTGAACAGAAACCTAACAAAGAGAGGTGGTACATTAAGCAAGGGTGTTGTATTGGATCGAACAGATGTGTGGCCACTAAGGTGTGGGTTTACCACACCTTCAGTCCTCAGATATGTCACTGCCGGAGGACGATAATGCAGAAATATCTTTCTCCTCATTACCACTGAGCGGTTCCTCTGCCGCTGACAGAGGCTGGTGTCGTACCTCCACCTGTCACTTCTCCCACGATTGGCGTCAGGCCACGCGCATCAGTAACAGCCGTTCCCTCCGGTCTAAATCAGCCTCGCCCCCTCGACGCGATCAGCCACGCACATCAGCTTTGCTTAGTGTGAACAGAGAAGATAATGAAGGAGGGATCATCGTCTGAAGTCTGGCCAAGCGGCGTTGCCATTGCAACATTAACGTAATGGCTATTTCCTCTGGGTGTTAACTAATTGTTCCAGCTCCTAATCTACCCGTGCTGTCAAACTCGTCTGTGTAGATCCAACCACGCTCTCCGTGCCAGTGTCTGCAAAGGGCTTCGAGCACATCTGGAAGGATCAATTAGGGAAAGGAAAACTCACACTTTGATTTAACACATTTGCAGATTTTGTTTGACGTTATGTTCAATATCAACTGGAACTTTTAATTTCACTCTAATGACAATGGAGGAAGCGCTCCGACTCATAGCGAGCCACAAGTGTGAGAGGGAAATAAAGCCGGCAGCGTGTGCAGCAGTGTCAGCTTCCTGGTCGCACATCAGCACGCTGAGTACATAGAATCTGCAGCCCACCCACAAGAGATGAGTCAGTCTTCCAGCCCACCTGGCAGTGGAAGGACAGGCAGCTTACCTATTATTTACAGACACACGCCACACCTGCGTCATGTTGTAGTGACACAGGAAAAGATTTAAACGATCCTTTACCTTGAGCACATGACTTTGCCTCATTTCTTAAGTTTATTTCGTAACTTAAATGCATACTGAGCGGCGACGGCTACACTAAACCCACTCACACATATACTGACTGCTGTGTTTGAGCAATTCCATCCGTACACATAAGTGAGTGCACACACGCACACACACGGAGCTGAGAGCCAAGAGGTTTCCTTGGTAACCAGAGGCCAGAGAGAGATTAATATCGAGTGGTGACATTGTAGTGCAAATGCCCATTTGACCACATACTGAGTGTCACTGCTACAGGTGGAACGGACGCTGGAACATGAAAAAAATCATTTAGTATCACAAAAGGAAAAAGGTGGAGCAGGTAAACCCCCGTGTGGTTCCGGGAGGTTCTAAGCATGTTGAACTGCCCATAGCATGACTTCATTTTCATAAGGGGACATTATGATGGAGCCACGAACAATCATTTGCATCCAGAGGCTCTCTGCGGTCTTAACTGGTAGAACAGTGTGTACTCAGAATTCAGTGACAAAAAGTGTGTCAATAGTATTAACTTTCAGCAAATGTGTGCGATTGTCAGCGTGTTGCTGAATTATCACCTACAAGGCGGAGTGTGTGTGTGCCCGGGTGAGTGAGCGACAGAGGTTAAGGGGAAGGACAATAAGGATATCTTGGATCCTGCTCAGGTGAATTTGAGACTATCAAGTTGGTTAATTGCTTTTAAATGAAGCCTTCTCCCTCATGCATGCATGTCCAATTAGCAGAATGCTAACTCTGGGAGACTATCTTGTCTCGTCACCATTTGCCCAATGCAACAGCCAAGCATTAGTCATGAGCTGTCAGTTCAACCAGCCTCTCTGTCTGCCTGTCTGTCTGTCTGTCTGTCTGTCTGTCTGTCTGTCTGTCCGTGTGCCTGGCAGCTGAAACGACCTCCCGACGGAGATAAGATCTCATGGTGCTTGGCAGTCTAAGCGAGTATCAAAAGAACGGGAGGGTGGCGCCGATCCACCGATGAGTTCTAAGCTTCCATCCGTTGAATACGAACACGCAGGGTCAGCTTTTCTCTCTATTATTTCGAAACTGGGAAATTAACAGCGTGAAGCAAAACTCAGGAAATGTTCCGGGCACTCTACTGAGTAAAAAATAAAAAAAAAAACAGGCAGGTGGAACGTTGTTGAGATGTCCGCTAAAAGCTGCTGTGCTTGTGCATCGTGTATTCAGAGTGCCTCTCCTCTCCGCGCTCGTACGAAATGCTGTTTTGTAAGACTGCCTCACAAACAAATGGGACATTCTGTCTCCACCTAAACAGCAGGTTTTCACTGCACCCACTCTAACCTGCCTGCTCAAAAAGCCACAACAAAAAAAAATCGGATTTCATCATTTTGACGTTACCGAAGGCAAAGTTTTGAAACATTGAAGCTAACCTGAGCGTGAACTCTGAAACCGAGTCATGATGAAGCTTATCTAAAGCCTGACATCGGGCCCACAATAGGGCGCCGCGTGCTTGGTGACGTCCCCGCCTGACTGCCTCAGAGCGTGTGAAATCATATTTCCGACTTTGGCAGAGGGGAAGTTGTGTTTGAAGTTTGTCATGTTCCGAGATGAACAAACTGTCAGTCGTGTCCCCTTGATTCAGCGATCGCTCGGAGGTCGTTCTTCATCCTGCTCCACTGTCCACATACAGTATGTCCTTACGGTGCGGCATGACAATCTTTAAGGAGAGTACATATTTCATCAAGACGCACAAAAGATGCTCTTTTCAGTCCCTTGAGTGTGCAAACCCAACAACAGGTTTACTTTCCATGGTCCGTGCACAACCTTCTTCTTTTGAAGCATCCTGAGGCCTTTAGAGACCTGCAATATTTAACCCAAGGATACAGGATAGTAGCAGAGGATCAAAACCTCCACATGAGACAAACCAGCCTGCACCTTTTTCAATTGAACAAAAGAGCGAGTGTTGGAGTATAATAGCTCTGACACGCGTGTGTGTGTCTCTCTCTCTGGGATGAATGTCTTGATCAGTGAAAAGGGAGGAACAGGAGGCTGGGAAAACAGCTTGTACAGCCTGTATAATCAGCCCCGGCTTTGGCAGAGAATAGCAGCGCTTTATTACTTGTCTAAGTAAATGTATAATTGAGCGAGTCACTTCCTCCGGTGGCGCACGAGACTGTATACTGAATGCCGGGAAGGCACCGATGAATTTATTTGAAGTAAAATCTTGACAAGTGGCAGGAAGCAGAACGATGTGACTCAGAAATGCTTCGTTCGGAGTACCCTGACCGGCGTTGGAGTAGCATGATATCTCCACCGTTTTGGGCAAATCACTTCTCAGATTTCGACCATATTTCCCCCAAAACTCTGGAAATCTGCACTTGCCTTCCCTGGGGATGGTATTAAATGAAAACACCGAGATCAAACATTCGCTGCTTCAATTACACACCATTCCAGTTGAGCCCACTTGATCTCTCCTGTACGAGCGCGCATTCCAATTAATTCTAATTTAGTTTGCTTTATTAAACCTTAGCCGGGAGGTGCTGAGGAATATCAGCATATATTGATGTTTATCCTGATATTTGATCTGGAACTCAAATGTTAAAATCGTTACTCTGAATCTTTGAGGTGTAATTTGACAAAATGAAAGACGGCCCCGGCTCGATACCACTCATTAGTGCTCACAGTGGCTGGTTAGAGGCGAACATTCATAGGACTGATGAATAGAACCGAACAGAACCGAGCGCTAACATCCACTGTTAATCATGGCAGGACTCGAACACAGAGAACCTCAACGTTACGGAGAGGGGAACAGAAGGGGGTTTCATTTCCACCGTGCTTTCTGCATCATTAACGATAGCGTTGATTAATGGTTTCCATCCACCCTGAGTCCCACCTGTGAGAATTGCAACAAAAATCATCATTTGTCGGGCAGCAGAAATCCCTCCATTCCCACAAATAAAGAAATAATCAGGCGACCACAATAAGCACATGGGGTTAATTTCTGCTCGCACCTGTGCTAAAGTCACCACTGGTGTAAATATTGTGACTTTCTAATCAGCAACTTTCCTGCCAGTGCAGAAGGGCTGCACGGTAGGCGGGTTCGATGGGGAAAATAGCCTTGCATCAATTCTCCCATTTTCTGCCGACCTCTCCGCTGTTTGCAACCCACCCATGTAATCCATCATGGAGACATTAATTATGTGCTAGGCTCTACCAGGACAAAGACTCTAATGAAGGGCCTGTCAACACAGGCCTTTCCCCCAAAACAGTGCAGTCACGGAGGCAGGGTCGGGAGCTTCTGCCGAATCCTCCTTTTGGATCTTATCTTGGAAGGGGAGAGAGAAAACAGTTCAACTGCATTTTTAGCACCTGCGTCAGGTCACGCATGCTCCCAGTGCACCTGGTAATGCAAAGCGTGTGACAGATACACACGGGTCGCTGTGGGTAAAGCTAATTTGCATTAAGCTATATGTTATTCTATAACATATAGCTTAATCTGTTGACCCCAAACAAAGGAGACAAACTATGAAAAAAACCTAAAACTCCATCCTTCATTGAACAACAGACATTTGAAAGGCAAAAATGCAATTCTTTGGATAATCACTAGCATATGTATAAAGTAAGAAAGTGATAAACACAGGTGGTAATGGAGACTAACAAAGGAGAGTAAATGCATCATTTTTAGCTTCACCACACTTTAATTATTTCAAATATCCAATCATTTTTTATGAAACTTTGTTTGTTTTTTTCCAGATCATCAATTGTGTTGTGTTGTGACGTTTCTATGTTTCCACGTGTATATTTAGAGGTGAAATTGAATTCTGTCTGCTATATTTGCGGTCGCATCACGGAGGCTTCATTCTCCTTGTTGTGTAAACAGCATTCCTAGTAGAGCAGAGCCATTTCAACCAAATCCGACTGTATAATCATCCGTTTAAATGGTCAATTATGTTACATTTATAATTACAGTATTTGTGAGTTCAGCTTTAGAGGTTCAACTCACACAAAATTCCACGATTGTGGAAATATGCATAAGTGTGTACTCCGTAAAGCATCGTATTCACTTTACATACACGTAATTGTATAAAGAAAAAGAAACCAGCCAGCACTTATAGATTGGCTGCATGTTATTTTTCTAATTTTATGACTCGCTTCAGGAACATTCTTGAGTCTCTCTCACAGAACAGTTACCGCCCTACACTTTAATTGAACCATACGGGAACATCGAGGTGTCAGAATAGTTAATCATCAGCTTTGACTGTACTCTTGTCCTTGAATCAGGTCAGATCCATGTCCAGGCAGATATGACGAGGCAGCCAGAGAGAGAGAGAGAGAGGGCCACCCGGCCGGCCAGACAGATTGAGAGGGACGTGAGGAGGAGGCTTGATGGATGGAAGCCGGAGCCAGCGAAGGACTGAGGCACGTCTGCTCTCTGTTTCAGCTGGACAGCTCGGCTCGCCCATCCTCAGCTCCGAGCCACCGAGAGATGGCTCAGGGTGTGAAACTTGAGCCACAGCTGAGCCAACTGGGCTTTTGTTTCGTGGCTAATTACTGCTGACTCCTGGCTCTTATCCCCCTCCTCCCCCTCAGCCCCACCCCCATCGGCCCTCTGCCTCTCTGTACTGTCTTGCTGTTCACAAGTGGAAAAGGTATTACTAATGACAGAAGAAGGTTGCCCAATTTATCTTCGGGCAAAACCTTTCAGAGTAAGCGCTCCTACCGTCCCTGCAGAGCACGGCTTGCCAGAGGAGAAAAAAAAGAAAAAAAAAAGGCAGAAAACACACACACACACACACACACACACACACACGAATGCACACAGACAAACAGCTTCGACCGGAGACCTTGTCGATCCAGATCAGACTTAAACGTGAATTTAGGAGAATATCATTTGACTCATTTTACTCACGATCATGAATATTTTGAATTAATTTGCAGATAACGAGACAATGAAGATGAGCTGTAAATCCACAACATGGTGCTGAAATATTAATTACATGGTTACGGCCATGTAATATATTGTAGACTGACTTTAAGCATTAAGGTTTCAGCCGACTTCAGCCCTGCATGGTTTCATAAACATCAATATGAATTTTCGCCTGCAAGTCATCAAAGCCAGACTCCCAAGACTGACTGTTGAATTCAAAATCAGCAGGCCTCCTGCTCCAAGAGCTCTGAGAGCTCCGAGAGCTCCGAGAGCTCCAACAGCTCCAAGTGCAACAGATATTTTCATATTGTTCACATTTTTCAGAAATGGTGTGTTTAATCTGAATCTTTCCAGAAATAATAGATAGTTGGGACTGTTGAATATTTATTCATGGCAGCAAACCTAGTATGGCTGGAAGATAAACACCGGGTATGTGTTTGTGTGTGCGTATGTGTGTGTCAACCACACTGGTTGTAACTCTTCTTCCAAAGCTGCTGCCATGAGTTATTTAAAAACTAAAATCCATCTTCAAGTGGGCTACCTTCATCTCAGGGGTGATTACTGAAGATCGTCGGTTTAATTATTCACAATTTCACATAAACAGAATCGAGTTCTGAGTTCTGTCCCAGCGTAGTAACAGTGTCGTAACCAGGGAGCACAACACATTCATCAGCTCACACACCTGAGGCGACTCCAGGTAAAAGCTGTTATCCTTTATTGATCTCCTGTATTAAATCTATATCAATCAGACTGGATAAGGAGGTAAAACATTGGACATCAGGTTGGAAAGTTTTATTCTGATAAAAGTGTGTTTCTAGGAAGGAGTGTGCGCCGTATGAGCCATGAAAAAATGAGGTCCAGACGAGAAAGCTGGAACTAAAGCGAGCCGAAATCGAAAGACAAGACCATAAAGTTGTCAAAGAAAAGAATGACTGATGTCGCCCGTGTTGAATAAATGAGGAGCAGTGTGTCCACAGCTGTTAACGACCAAACACAGATTAAACACTTATTAATTATACGAGGCTGAAGGCGTCACTTCAACATTTACAGTCTTTTATCCACCCTGCCACCATCACAGTAATTCATTCCATAAAGGTAAAATGACATCTTATGGTGTTAAGAGTTGATTTCAACAAGCGTGTGGATAAAACGCTGATTAAAAGACTCTGATGGTCGAGGCGCTGCTTTAGTCTTTGGTTCACCATTAAATGCATTCGAATAATCAGTGGGATTAAACGAAACAAGTACATGTTATTGATTGGACTCCTCAACCTGACAAATGTTTGTTTTTGTTCAGAGTAGCGAGTAGAGTGTCCATCAAGTTTGATAACAATAGACTGATTCATTTATGAGATAAAAACCAGGTTTCTGTATTCTGGGTATTCTACATGTGCGATTTTGTGACAATTGAGCGAAAAATGTAGAAGGAGTTAAATAAAAACGTTTTGGAAAAAAATTCAAAATGGCAGAAAATCTATTTAAGAGCAAATGTGTGTGGACTACATGGATGGATGTGTACAGACTCAAGGAATCCAGGAAAAATTGGAAAATTGGAGAATTGGAGACTGTGATTTTGATTTTGATTATGCATAAAAAGTTTTTGGCCATAGGGTAAAAACAAAAAATGTATTACTGCACCACCATCAGATTGACCTCTACCAAAATGTAATGGGTTCTTCCCTGGATGAGGTCCAAGTTTCATTGAAAGCCCTGAATATTTTTCTATGATCCTGCTAACAGACGGGCACAACCAAAAGCATGCAGTTGTTCCACGCAAACACACGCCGTAAATCTGCCTGCTGAAGCCCATTTAAGGCCAACGCCATGTGTCCCGCATCCTCCGACTTCATCACGTACTCCATCATCCCCAGGCTGTCCTGCTCCACGTCTGACACCTCAGAATCCTGATTATGGAAATACCAAACTGTTCAATACTGCAATTTACCGTAGCGCTCGCTGTGCTCTCCGCGATGGCTCTGCCTCTACTGTCATTGCGCCGGAGCAACCTGTCAGTTTGAAGACCACCTCTTGTTTTGACCTTTGTGATATCCATGCTATTAATTTTCCCCCCATGCCTTTTGAAGGCGCACAAAAAGCTGCCAATTACCTCTGTAGTGAAAACAAAGTCATAAAAAGCTGTGAAAGATTTATGGCGCGGAGGCCACTGTATCTGAGGGTGCAGATTGACGAACGTGGCGAGTATCACAGCCTTGAGTCGGCACGGTTTGTATTACAGTGATGTCACTGTAAAAAGCGCAGTATGAAAAACGGTGGCATTATGGGAATAAACAACCTCCCCGGAGACTTGGTGGTTTTACAAGGGTTTCAGTCTTGTGTGAGCGATCTATGAAATGTGACCGGGCCAATATGGATCTGTCCATTAAAATATACTGAGTGAAATTAATTTATGTAAATGATGAGTGAAGATAGGGTTTAGCTTCCTGTGAGATATGGCATTTCATTAATTTTTTTCAGGCACTTTGACATAATTGTGAGCTCTAAATCTATGATCGGCCTCTCCGAGCGCAAAAACCCACAGCAGTGCTTGACATTTATGGAAGTTCACCTTATGTGGCATATTGGAGAGCGGATAAGGGAGAGAAAAATGAAACCTCAATTGGAAACCTCTTCTTTTTTTTTTTTTTGTGTACCTGCCGAAGAAAGCAGACAAACATCGGCCTAAATGTAAGAAATGTACAGAAAATGACAGGTTGACGTGTTTACGCGTATGAAACCAAAGGAGTGTTTAATTAGAGGCTTGGCTATTGATTAAGCTGGGCAGAGGTGGGTTTTTCATGAGCTGCTTGGGCTTCTGTGGCGTAATTTATTTTCCTGCCGGCAACAGGCAGACAAGATCCGTCCTGCAGAGAAATGAAGCTGTTCCATCAAGAAATTTAAGACAAGGGATAGAAGCGGCAGGATGGGGAGGACACGGAGAAAATGGAAACAGCCAGGTACAGATATTTTCTCATTTTAATTGATTTCACTTTACACAAGCCCAGGAGCCGACTGTAATTTATATTGATGGCATTGCAAACAGTGAGACTTTCAGTACGATGCCGGAGAACCAACCATGTGCTATGAAACACTGGCGAACAAAGAGTTAAATAACGAGTTAAAAACAGTACGGATCAGCATAGAGGGCTACCAGACTGTGTGCGTGCGTGTGTGTGTGTGTGTGTGTGTGTGTGTGTGTTGGTGGGTGGGGGAAGCATCATCGTCTTGGCAGAGCAGTTTCAACAGCTGTAGAGTCCCGAAGCAGAGGCAACATCTGTCTGCACTGCTGCGCCCTTCAGTCGACTGCAGATTGGTGACCCTCCATCATTATCTCTGATAAGCTCAACTCTCATATCTAAATCTATTTAAATCGAGTAAAGTAGTACCATGAGCGCGCTGCCGTGCGTTTCATTTTGACCAGCTTCATTCACATCTTTACAGGAAATTGGCGTGACTGACAGGAGAAGCCCTGCAGAGGGAGCACGGACGGTTGGATGGAGCGTGACCGAGGATGGATTATTAATATTAACATAATTTCAGGTTATCTAAGACTGACTAAACAAGCACAACCATTCAGTAAGAACGTCCAAGGTGAAAAATAAAGGGAAGCCCTCGTTGTAGTGAGACAGATGGGAGCTCTCACCAGAGATTCATTCAAAAATGTCCTTATTGGATGAGTTCATGACTCCCACGTGGAGCCCCGTGTCAGGATGGACCTGCTTACTTACTACTCACGGATTTCTTAGAGCGCTTCTTGGGCGCAGTTTTCACTGGCCCAGGCATAGTAGCCATGATGGGAAGCTGGGAACGGTTAGAAGTCAATAACATCTGAACATGGCTGATCCTATTTTCAATTCATGTACATTTGACGGTGGAATTCCTCGTCTGTGATTGGCTAATTTAAACTATGTCACAAGGCGATAGATGTCATATGATAGATGGAAAGATGGATGGATAAGATTAGACAGACAGACAGACAGATACTTTATGAATCCATTACAACCTACCCTTACAGAGCCTGACCTGGTTATGTGTCTGTACCTCCATCTCTATTATTTATCAACGTACTCTCAATTAAGACCGTAACACAATTCAAACCAAACGAGTGCAATCAGATAAAACGCGCTACACACAACGTAATGAAAGTACAAGCAAAAATCAAGTTATTATTGCCATTAACAAAAGCTCCAGACAAAAACACACACCTCCACTTTCAAAGGTTCTGAAGTAGTAACCATAATTTTTCCACAATACGACTTCACGGCTCGTCTTCCTGCAGTAGCTTTCCCACCGGTAGCACTTGGCCTTGGCCCTCGCCCGCCTGCACCATTTGCATAAATATGGGGAGTTATAATGCCAGTGAGAAATGAAGCCACCTGATGAACTCATCAGGTTGGCTACGAGTCCATTAAGTTTATTAGGCTGGCAGCGAGCGTGGTCCTCTGCTCGGGGTTAGGCATGTGAGACGCATCACCTGGGCTCTCAGCACCCCTCGACACGTGCACACAAATTCAGACGCACATGTGGCTCTGATCGCAAAGCAGACATAAGAGCGAATGTGCTCGCACGTATCTCAATTCACACGTTTTGCTTAATAATGCAGGACATCCTTTGTTTGTTCAGCATGTGGAATCTGAAAAGCATTTCATTGTGGACTGCCTCATTTCCTCCCAAGTCTTCTGTCCCATCTTGGCTGAATTAAAAGGTGTTGACTGTGGGAACAGGTATATTCTACATCCCACTGGCTGCCTGTGACATTCTGCTGCGCCGCGCTCGCTGCTTTTCACGTGCTCTCGTTTTTAGAGTCCCTGTCTCCACAGTGTGAGCAGAAATGGGCCGTGGCTCCCTCCGGAGGAGCTGGAGGAGTAAAAATCAAGCAGTAAGAGACATTAGTTAGGTGATTCGCCCTAAATCGAGCCTTTCAAGCGGTGCTTAGTCACAGGTTAGGATTAAGGGGTAAGTGGGAGTCTGAGAGGATCACCAAACCCCCTTTTAAGAGATCGACCTCCTTCATTACTTGGCAACATGAGCAAATTTAGGTTGATGGTTATGTTACCAACTAGAAAATAGATAACTGTACGTTTAATTCAGAGGTTAGATAGAGCTTGCAATAATGTACACGGTGGTTATCACGAGCCCAATTTAGATTCCTTTATTTTACATAAAGAGTGAAGAGAAAAGCCAGCAAGCAACTGTGTGTCACAAACCAGAATCAAATCGTAGTGAGTAATCTACACTTGAGAAATCATTCAAATGTTACATAAATAAAAGAACAAATGGACATTACATACAAAGCTCCTATCACAACAGCTGTACAGAGGTGTGAAGAACACAGCTGAATATTTTGACTCAAATATGCACCAAATCACACTTTGAAAAACTCTGTCAAAACAGACAGGCACCATAGCTAAAATCCACAGTAATGGGATTTATTTTCAGTTGAATTACTTTATTCGATGATAAAAAGGATGAGCTGAACGCTTTTTGCTCAGACTGAGGAAAAAGCGTTCCGGCTAATGATGACGGCAATCTATCCGTCACAAATGGTGTAATACTGTCAATTGGTGTTGTACAGGTGGTGATCGATACACCGGATGCCTCAATGGGAGAAACCCCAAAACGTTTTAATCGGCTTCAGCTTGGATCAGTCTGTGGATTGGAGAGATGCTGTTTACAAATCTGAGCAAAATATATTCTGGTAGTGGTACAATAAAATTCACCTTTCAAGTTGTGCTGTGGAAACACAATTTAATGCCAAAATTCTCCCACTGAGTAGGTTCGGCATGGCTGGGCTACCCTCTGCCAAAACATTCTGTTTCATCTCAAAATATTCCCAATTGTAGAGGCACGACATCTTCAAACTACCTTGAACCAACTCCTGTAATTCTCTTACACTCACCCCGCTAAAACTCGACCCTCACTAACTCCAGCTTGGTCGGGGTCCACCGTGGGATTTGAGTCACAGACTGTGGTCGCAGAATAGCTGCAAACTGTAGCTTCCTCTCCGGAGTAGCTTTTATCACTCTCCTGAGCTCACCACCATGACAGACAGCTGATGGAATCAAATCAAACGCGTGGTGCTGAGTTGGAGGAAGGGTATTCCTATCTCAGAAGTGAGTCAAACACATTTCTCTAACTTGCTCTTAGCTCTCAGACACACGGTAGACTGCCAACCACCCACTGACACACCGGCAGGCACACACACAAGCACGTCTAAAGTTGGTGGTTTGATGTGTGCGGTGCAGCGCTGGAGAGAACAAACATCACAGCCACGAACGCACCGAGACTGAGGGGTTCGACGCGGCCACAGCCGGGTCGTCCGAGCTGAGGTATTTACAGACGAAGACCAGCAGAGAGGGGAAGCTCGTGTGGGGGAGAAGAGCACAGTGGGGTTGTTCCAACATCAGCCAGTAGGAAAGAAGGCGAGGAAAGCAGATACAAAGTGCGAGACGGAGGGCTGACGAAAAAAAAAAGGGATGCATCGCCAGCGGTTTACAACGCCTGCCCGCTGATTTGTGGGACAGGCGTTGCGTCTGATCCCGCGAGGAGCTTCGCGCGGGAAGGATAACGCCCCAACTCATCTCAGCGGGGCTCTTCACTCTTCTACAACCGCCCCACGCAACTACGCCCGGCGTTCTCTCTCGTCTCAGCGGAAAGTGAGAGAGAGGCAGGGGCAACGAGCAGGAGATGAAGATGGAGCGAGGACGAACCAATGGTAAAGTATGATTTATGAACACCTCTCCTGGTCTGTCTTCCAGACAGCCGCTTGCCGTTGGGGGGGGTAAACAACAACGCTGTCTGCCTCTTTCTATCTCTGCCATGCACGCAGAAGGAGGCGAGAGCCCCCATCTGTCTGTCCTCTCCGTCCTCCCTTCTCCTTCCCTGTCCGAGCTGAGAGATCAATTTGTGCCGACTTCTTAAAAGGCCGCCGCCGTGTCACTTGGACGCAGTCGATGTGCCGCCATGTAATTGCGTCAAGCAAGGTGGAAGTATTTCTACACACGAGTAAATGGACGTTTTATTCGGTTGTTTCTGCAATTCACCTCAGTGAAGCTCTGTCACTCGGTGTGCTTTCAACATTTGCTTTCTTCCGTTCGAGTTAGATTTACGTGAGTCGCATTGAGCCGCGAACGCCGACACGCAACTGTCCTTGGGGGGCCATTTAAGAGCACTGTGAACTCCCTGAACCCGGCGAATTAGGAAATAGTTAGCAACAGCAATTTCACATTCCACCTTAATGAGTTGGACCTTCATTCATTTCACAGCGAGAGGTAAATCATTATGTCTCCCTAATGTCTTTACTTTCACAAGTGCGGGATTGTACGTTAGGCTCTTACCCACGCGAGTCTTGTTTAGTGCTTTCATAATGAAAATCAATTCGCGCGGTGGTCATAAACTGTATTTAATGTTCATATAATTTCATTTCTATAGCTACTCAAACGTAATGGAGTCTCAAACGGAGCCTCTTTGTTACAGAGGTTCAATATCACGTCTGTCACTTGTGACAGTGGTCCCCAGACATCAACAGAGAACAGCTACCTGTGCTACATCGTAACTATTTTTTCATGAATACACCTCCTATTTCCTCCTAAGCTATCGCTACAATCTTCCTCATCCTCCCCACCTCACTCGATCTCCCCTCCTGCGTGACCTTTCAATAGTGTGGCTTGGCAGTCTCCATCTTGGGGGGTGCCATGCCTCCTTGTGAGGGTGATAATGACTGTTATCATGAATGTGCGGAGGGAGAGCAGACGGAGGGCATGTATTATGGAGCGACGATGTGACTGCCTGGAGGACAGGAGTAAAGAACGGGACGGCACACACGCAGATCCAAAGTACAGAGAAGAAACTTAAACATAACTGTCACCATCACCAATAAAATCTTACAGAAAACAACAGAAATGCCAATTATGGACTAAGAAAAAAATAGATTTAAATCAGTTAAATCAGTAAAGTGGTGTCCAAACTGTTGTAGAGTTTATCATTATGTTTACTAATTCTAGCATGATTTACCATTCAATTTCTTACGATTCACAAAAGCAACCTGCACAGACCGTTCCCAATAATTACACAGTCTGTGCAGCACAGTCAGATTACAGTGAGCATGTAAGCTGACAGTGACACCACTGCAGCACGCTGCTATTCAGCGGTGACATCCTGAATAAGGTTCTTTCAACTCTCCAGCGAGCGTGGCCATGATGGACTATTTTGAACAAAGCCATAAATGGGCCCTGTAACATTTTGCGAACAGCCCATTAATTTAGCCGGTGTGTTCCGTGCGACCTGTCTTAGCGGCTCTTCCCGTCATGCTTTATCTTGAATGTCAAATCCATCTGAGATCATTAGAGCACAGCTGCGAGCTCATGTGAGTGGCAGTCTTGTAAGTGTAATTATAACACAGAATGACTACTTGCTCAACACTGAATCAATACCCTTCGCCTTGAAACACATTCGTCTCTGTAAAAAGCAATTAAAGACTGACAAATCAAAGACGCTACCTCTTATGATACACCCCACCTGCCACGCCTGGAGCGGGAGGTCAAACGCTGAGCAACATGAAAGATGAAATGTATCAATAATACATCCAGGCAGGATGATTCAGGGTTGGCACCTGAGTGAGGCGCCGCTGCATTGTCACTTTGGGGAACAGGTGTGTCAGTGCAGAAGCTTGGGTAGCTTCGCATAAGGCGCGTATATTTGGCTTGTCAAATGAGCAGGTGTTGTGTATAATTCATCTTTATTCCATATTTCATGTACGGGGGAGGCAGGAGCAGGTTGCGCGGAGTTTGCGGAGAGAGGGATGGGGAAGGTGGGGGGGCTCCCTGTGGTCTATAACGCTCCAGGAGGTCTCTACAGAGGGATCCACCTTTGAGAAATGTGCATGTCTAAGTATTAAGAATATGAATTTGTGCATGCACGTGTTTTGACCAGAATATTGAGCCCAAACTGGATCCCTCTGGTAAATAACACACACCGCTTTACAGAGCAACCCTCAAATGCATTTTTCATGTGAATCAGCAAAGATAGACATCAAGTAGAATCATAAATTAACTTTCCAGGGGCAAGGTAATGTGCCGAAACCCACAGCCAAATCCTGTTATCAGTCTGCTTTTTGTGTCAAAATGTTTTACTGTCAAATTGTCAGAAATCTGCAGAGCCGGAGAGCAGCGGTGAAGTGACAACAGCACGGTGTAAAACACAAATTTGTGAAGGTTAGACAAACCCTCCCATTATTGAAATGATATTACATTATAACACAATTTCCTCAGCCGAAGTGATTCCGCTGGAGCACTTGAGGCTGAAGTACCGATCCCCTCCTTTCAACGTGACTGACAATGTCTCCTTTAATGGCACTAAAGTGAGTCGTTGCTCTGTCACTCAGATGCCTACAATGAATTCTGGGCCATAATTGTTTCAACTTAAGCTGTAATTCATGCACTGTATAGCTTCCATGGCTGTCAGTGAGTTTTGAGCGGGAGTCTAGTCTGCCAGCAGGCAGAATTGTGTCATGAAACAACGGTCACATATATTTTCATTTGTGTGTCAGAGTAGAAGTTTGATGGAGAGCAGCACACAGGGTGGAATTGGACACTGGGTGACATAAAAATTGAAACGGTAGAATGGATAATTTGTTATATTAAACTAGCATGCATCCTGGAAAGACATGTTAAGCATGAATTCCCTTTTTCATCAGCTTGGTTCTTATTACTTCCGTCAAAAGGAAAAACAGGTTCACATAGTGGAACATTATCAACAGAGAAAAGAAGGAAAATTATTATTATTATATAACAAAACCCTGCCAATTCCCCAAAAGGTGGTGCAGTGGTAGAGAGGCCATCTGATAACCAATAAAAAAAACTCATGAGTCTCAGACATATTTCGGCTGGTCCTGGTGTAAAGAGTGGATGGATTATGGATCCAGCTTGGTGAAAGCATGACAAACCAAACAGCAACATCATATTTACAATCAAATTGATCTTGTAGAGGTACATTCTCTAATAATTTCCATCTAAATAGTTACACATATTCTCACTGTTCAACAATTGCGCTGCCCTGCGAAGTTTATGATTATGTCGCGGTGCTTAGTTAAATAACATCTTAAAAGACCCTCCAGTAACATTTTGAGGGCGTATAAAATCTGGTATTAAGCTGCCTACTCCCCTTTTATACTGTGCGGCTCTTGCAATGTGATTTAAATGGGATCAGACATTTACACAAACAACAATTAAAAGCTTGGTTAAGTTTGTTCTTCCTGATTACCACTGAAGAAGCATCCTGCATTCAAAGGAGCACCTCCGTAACAAATGGCTGCTGATATGGATTTGTGATGATCAAGGCGCTGTCTGGAATGAAGCCTCTGTCCCTCCCACAACACAGTACAGTAGCATCCAAGGCCTTTATGAATAAGGACGCTTATTTTACAAAGACAGATGGTGATTGTCTCGTCATTCAATGCCAAGTAGAAGCATGTGGTAGCGGCTCGCTGTCGCTGATGTTCAGTCATAACAATAAATAGTCAAATGAGGTGATCCATTTTGATTGGGAGACATAAGGAACATCAAAGGCCTGCCAGGAATGTAACACATCATCCGCACAGGAAGACAAACATGACCTCTCCACTGGTAGGATCCATCCTTCATGCTTCTAGACCAGATAGGGTGCTGTGACTGCCTTGCGGGGTGGTAGCAATGAAGACAAATGGAAAACTGCAGTATGTTGTGCAGTATGTTTAGCAGAGTGTAAAAATCAGAACAAAAAATCCCAAAAAATATGAAGAGATTTCTGAACAAGATGCATCCCTCGGGCCATTAGCAGGTGGCAAAATCAAATCAAATCATCAACACAATCATAGATGGATAGATATTTCAGCTGATAACAACAAAACACCAACAATAACAAAAGCCACAAAAATAATGATAAAATTAATAAGATGATGGTGTCAGTAAGTTCCAGTTCGCTCAATGTTCAAATGGATTGAAAACAACATACGACAGTATTCAATGCGTCACAGATTATGGTAAATTCATTTAATGTATTTTGTCAGACAGCATGCTAAAGTGATAATCCTCAGATTTTCTTGCTTAAAAACAATGAAAATTTACATTTCCACTGCATTGTTGCAGTAAAAGTTATTCCACTGATTTTCACAAACAACTCTGTTTTGGATTTTTCATACCTCGCGCCTGACCTGACATTCCCGGGCAAATGATGCAAGCAATCCTGTGTCAACATAACGACGTTGCTGAATTTTAGTGATGTATAAGGACGTGCTAGGGAGGCTGCTCTAGGTAAGGGTACTCAATTGGTCAGGAAGCTTCGTAATTCATGTCTTGTCTTGTCTTGATGACTTTGGACTTGTCACTGAACTTTTTGCTTCCTTATTGAACTTAATGCTTAATAAGCATGTCAGCTGTTCAAGGTCAAAAGTCACAGAAGTAACGGTGTGATAATCCAATAAAAGAGCTCACCAAGCTACATAATCATATATTAACTGTTGTCAGCGACCTACTCCCCTCCTTTAATGTTGATACCAAGAACTAACCACAGAGTTTTTATGAGCAATAATGTTTGGTGTGCTTTGTTTTGATAAATTGTCAGCTCTTGTTCTGACCCTGGCTTTGGTTTCTTCATAAACAGCAAACAAAAGTATTCCCAAGCTCCATCACGCTTGGAAATAAAAAAATCCTCATATTCTCATTTATGTTTCCTCTCTGAGCTTTGCAATCTTCCCCAAATATTGCCTCAAAATGTATATTGTTCTGCGCTTCTGTGGAAATATTGCTGACATATCACTGGGTGGTGTGGAATACTGTATTAAACAAACAATGCGATCCAATTTCTGGAAACGGTACACTGATCACTTTGTACGTGGACAGAATTGAGTTTTTCTGGAATGTGATATTTAGACTGACTGCGTCTCGGTGAAGGGAGAGTGAAGGAGAGAGTCGTTCATAAATCATTCCGTGACATTGCTGCTTCATTACCCCAAACTCAGTTTCTCTCTGCCTCCCTGTCTCTCATCAAAACTCCATAATCCCTGTCAAAGCTGTTTGGATTGCAGGTTAAAAGTGATTCACAAACGGGGAGGGAGACGGAGATGGAAAAACAGACTGTAATCTGCTCTGCATGGCGCTGTGTTCCATATACTCCTGTGATAATAACCTCGGTTGAGTGTTCACCGGCTCCATAGCTTTTTATAGGTGTTAGGAGGGTGCAAATGGAAGTAGCCAGTAATTAGAGTGCTCCAAGTAGAGGAAATCAAGCCCTCTGTACACAAGGCCCCAGTGCATGGGGGAGCTGATCACTGACTTTTCTAGGCTGTCATCAACCCAACCCCCACTGCTTCCACCAGAAATGTCAGCCTGATGGATTTAAGTCAAGGTCAAATTTGAAAGCTCTGATTAAAAGTGTGGTGTTATGGATTAAATGTTGAGGAAGCAAAAGCAAAACAGAGCGCAGGATGGGAGAGTATCGCACTCTTTCCTGTAGCTCTGCAACTTCAGTAAATTGAAAATTGCTTTTGGTCAGCAGTGAACTATGTCACGGACGGGATGGTGGATGAAGTGAGGGGGGGCAGAGGGGGACAGGAGAGGATATTATCTGGTGCTGTTCTACTCATTCCACATGTGAAAAGCCTGAAGCTGTTCCATCTTGGCGCAAGGCGGGAACACAATGCCGCGCTAAGCAAGGGAAAATGGTTGAACGGAGAAAGAAGCATCTGGTACAAAATTCTCCCAAAATTACAGTGACAGTCCACTGCCTATGACGCATTTTAAATTGGATTATTTTTCCTCTTCAACTGCTGAGGTGGTCATACTGTTGAAAATAGATGACTATTAAATAAGTCGTCATGTTCACAGTGTGTTGGTGATTTAGCAAATCTTAGAGTTATGGTGACAAAGATATTGAAGGCATCAAACATATTTTGAGGGTTCAGTGGAAATAGTTTGGGAAAAAAATAAAAAATAAAAAATAAAAAAAATAAAGCAATCATACCAGAATGTAGGCTTCTGAAATCATTCCCATTACGGTGACATTTCCAGACACTGCGCTTATCGAGCTCTGGCTTTGCTGGCCATAAGAGATCCATCTAGTGCAGATAAAGTAAACAAACACTGCCTGGAGAGATGCCTGGTGGCAGCTGTCCGTGGTGCTGAATTCACCCTTGGATGTTTTTTTCTTCAGCTTCTCTTTAACTCTGTGTGTGTGTGTGTCCATCTGCCCCCTGCAAGCACACACTGTCATTGTCGCTCATGATAGCCAAATCAAGCCTGTGACGACCGCCAACAACGCGTGGCTGCTGTGACGACTCCACAGATGTCGCCGCCGTTTCCCGTGATGGTGGCTTAAGACAACATGCAATTACCGTGCTGATGTGCTTCTACTCCATTCAAACTATCATCAGCCTTTCATATCAAACACACACACACACACACACCTGTTCAGGCGCAATGGGAACGTGTATGTGATGCGACTGGGAGAGTGGGAGGAAGCAGACTTTGCTGCCGTGCTGTTAAAGACGCAAACTGATGGAAAGCCAACAAGGCAGCATTTTGGGAGATAAACCGCATCCTGGGGGGCTTCCATCCCTTTCAGCACTGAGCTCGTTCCTGCGCCAGCCAAACTAAATCTACGACTTGAAGACTGAGCGTGCAACATTTGAAACGTTGGGAATGCACCATACACCCATAATAGTCAATCACTCCACCCTTAGACTCACACGCAGACAGACGCAGTAGAATAGAATCGCTCTCTTCAATCCTCCCCTTACAGGTTGTAAAATAGAATGTCACAAGCTTTCAAACCAGTCCACCTGAGGGGCAACTTCAAAGATTGCATATTTTTTTAACAGTTTTTTTGACTGCGCAAGGCCACATCCACCGTTGACTGTATCTACACAAGTTCATCAAGTCATCAAAGACATTCTTTCATCTTTCAAGGTCCAAAGGCAAAAAACAGTCCTTTGTGATTTCCCTGGAAAGAATGGCTGGCTGAACAATCGTGAGTAATGACGTGTTAATTCACGGGAAAAGAGAGGCGCTGATTTATTTTGGCCTGTGTCAACAGTTTTTTTTAGGAGCATATGAAAGTGCCTCAGCAGTGCAGAAATGAACAATGAGCTTAGGGAGTCTGTGTAGATACTTTTTTTTTTTTTTTTTTTTGGTTTGTTTTCAGTGTCACTGGAAAGACTTTTGCTCTCTTCTTTGGTCCCAGTTGGAGTATTTCATTACTTTAAAATATGAATATCTGAGCAAATGTGCCTTCTTCAAATCTATTACGGTTTCTATTATCGATTCAATTTAACATTGCTCTACTGGGGAGTTTTTATGTCTCAATATAATATTCATTTCACACATTTAAAAGCATCCCAAGGCCCACTACTATTTCACTGACCTTCCAGTGGGTTTCACAGCTTGAAATTCTTATCTTCAACTGGCTAATTTACCCTTAAAATTCCCCTCTGGTATATCAACATCAATTAAAGATGTCAGAAAGTTCAGTGCTCTATGTTTCGGGTAGCCTAGGCACATACAGTTTAGTGTTCAGTATTCCGGGAAAACATTTTGAACAGCAGAAAGGCAGCAAGGAATTCATGAATGAGAGTCTCATCCTACAGATCTCTGACAAACAACGAGTTCTCTCTCTCAGCCTCACAAATGACATTCACACTCTCTTCCTTGAATGCCTTTTGCAATAAATTGAAAAAGGCCCTTTTCTGAGAATTCTTTTCCTCCAAGTCCCTTTAGGTAACACGAGAAATCAGCAAGAAGAATGAACACAATTCAATTATCTTCCTCCAGACTCCGGTTTGCTGAAGAGCCTTTTACAAATTGAAGATAGCAAGACTTGATTCACCTAAATGAACTGAATCTCGCTCAAATATGTAGAGAGGGGAAATGGTAGGAGGATATCTGGCTCTTGAGAAGGTATGTAAGTGTTCTGTGCATTGAATAAGCAAAAGCACTGAATGCAGCAAGACAAAAAAAAAACCTTCTCCGACCAATGAAGCAAGACTCGGCACAGACTTACAGCTGTTGCGCTCGCCGAGCTGTACTTTATTTGTTGACAATGCAAGATGACAGCTGTGATGTTCAGCCTTGTCTGCTTTCCAGTGTACTACCTCTGACTTTAATGTAGAACCAATGCCTTTGTCATGCCACATCACAAACATTTTGTGAAAAAATGCATTACCGGAAGCTAATAAATTGACCCCCACAAAGACAGACAGGCAGACAGACAGAAAGGGTGTGTGTAAGGACATGAATAAAACAAAAGAGAGGCAGAAGAGCAGACCCCACGATATATATGTAATGTCGGATCCAGTTTGTTGCCAGTGCCCTTTTCCTGTGGGGAGCAATTTGCTTGTTTTCCTCCAGGCTCCCACAGCAACGGCAATGCAGACACCTCTTCTACCCCCAAAATGAAGAGGCCTCTGCTGGGGAAATCACCTCTCAGTTTGGCCTCTCCACTCCCAGATCCCTCATCTCGTGTGCCGTAACCTCTGAAAAC
>OMNV01003827.1:2486-13195 GCA_900303265.1 Brotula barbata
GGGGGGGGAGGGGTATACAGTCACCATATTCCTTCCAGTCTTGGCACATTTCTGGTTTAATGTTTGAGTGGTGCAGCCTGGAGCCAGGTGAAGTAATTCAGAGTGGTTCACTCTCTTTCTCTCTAACACACACACACACTCTCTGTGCATACACACACTGGTTCTTTACCAAGGTAGGTAGAGAGGATGGGGAGGGTGAGGGGAGTCAGGGAGAGACGCCATTAAAAATAATGAGCGTTTCTCCACGTCCCCGTGCATCCAGCCAGTCAACAGATTCCTGCACCCAGACACAGAAAGCTCACTGTACCCAGACAGGGTTTTAAACACTTTTTAAACTTTTACAGTGTGACACAAATTCCCAGATTCAGAGAGTAACCCATTAATGGTCCCCACTCAGCCAGTTCACCCCGATCCCACTGGTGGTGTGCTTGGACGCGTAAATGTTTGGTAGCTGATGAGGTCACAACCAGGACAGGAAATTAACTTTTTTCCACTGACTGGCAGCATACAAAAGTCAATAGACACTGTCTGTGCTTCACATCCAAGTGTTTTGTTTGAATATTTTAAAATAAAAGTATGTGGTAGACCCCGGTTCACAGTCTATTAAAACAGATCAACAATTTCTGCATTTAATTCATGATTCTGATTTACTTTCCAGTTGGGTGACAACCACATTATGTCAGAATGATGTACTATCATAAAGTCTGTGTATGCTGAAGGCTTGGGCTGGTGTGTTAACATAACATAAACTTCTTGGACATATTCAGACCTGGAGATTCCAGAATTAATATTATTACTATATATCACTAATTACTGTGACAATTTTTTTCTAAAGTTGGCCAAGCAAATACTTACTATTCCCCGACCACTTACTATGCTGCTACTAACAACAATAGTAATTATAATAAAAACAATAATAATGATGCTCGTAATAATGCTAATAGTATAATTATAATATTGCAGTTACAGGCCTTGGGTTCACTATCGATCTAAATACAAACACACATTTTTCAAGTCATTCATGCATGTTGCAGGCCCCCTGCAGTGTCACGGTTGGTTTGAGTCCCAGCATCCACGGCATTGCGACCGAATATGTCACTAGTTCTGCTCCTGACTGGGTTGGATAGAGGTAAACGTCTCTCACTTATGTTCTCACACACACCATGGATTTACATCGAGGGGAATTTCTCCTTTCACTTTCACACGCTCTGTTTCTGTCCTATAGCTCCCACAGCTCTCCGTGTGCGTGGTCCATGATCCAGGCGGTATAGACACAGCATCACAACACGGCCATAAATCAATTTCATTCTATTCTGGCGTCATTCAGTGTTTTTTTTATTTCCACTCGTCAATCGCTCGGCCGGGGTTACAGGTCAGCCTGTAGTCCACATGCGGGCCTTCCGCATGTGGGACACTGGAGTGAAGAAATGAGGGTGACACGCACAGCCTCTGGGCAGGAACGACACCGTCCTCATAACATGTCACAGCTTAAAATATGAATCACAGTGCAACGAAAATAAAAAAGATCTGTTGTTATTAAATGCGTCATGGCAGAAAAGCACTAAAGACACCATTATAAAGCCATCTGCCACATATGAATTTCCCGCGGTAAAATCATCCCCATATTATTTAAAGGTTGCTGGCTGGTTTTCAGTGACAACTTCAATGTTACATATTTGATCCGTCTAGCAGCTGTTCTGCACCTAGCAGCCAACCCAATGAATGTCACGGCGGTGTGTCAGTTAAATCAATCACCAAAATAAACGGCTGTGATGCAAATGCAAAAGCTCTTAAGAAAACA
Source organism: Brotula barbata (assembly GCA_900303265.1). Taxonomy (NCBI): domain Eukaryota; kingdom Metazoa; phylum Chordata; class Actinopteri; order Ophidiiformes; family Ophidiidae; genus Brotula; species Brotula barbata. Next base: position 4,288 of record OMNV01003827.1, read on the forward strand.
CTGGAAATCCCAAGACCAAGCAACGAGCATTCATATCTTTACGGCAGCTTACGAGGCACACACTGTAAAAATAACAACTTTCCATCAGCTGAGGTAAAGTTTTCTTTAAGCTAGACGACATAAAATGCTTTTTGACGTTGTAACAACAGCGTTGCCCCGCTTATCCAGCCTCTCTAGACCGTGTTCGACCGCCGTGTGTACACAGACTGTCACGTCTGGACAATGCTCAGCGGTGGCTCCTGCAACAACACGGCTGACAAGGCACAGAAAGGCTGCAATCTCCTTCTCCTTCACATGCAGGCAGATACATGCAGATAACACACACACACACACACAGACACACATTTTTAAAATTTCTACAGACAGTTTTGTATCAGGACCCTCTCTAGAAAAACACTTGTCTGTCTGAGTAGAAGACAGACAGCTCCGACAGGTCACTGGACACTGGAATGTTTACATGTCTAATCATGAGTGAGGACCGGTGTGTGTGTGTGTGCGCGTGTATGAACCTCTTGCTTTCTTGGTTTTCATATCGCCTCTCTCCATCCCATCTGCTCGGATGGGTCCGGTCTTACAGTTTACCAAAAGAGAGAGAAACCTCCACTGCTCCCTCATGCCATGTCAAATGTCATAACCCTCCTCCTCCTCCTCTTCCTCCTCTTACCATGTACTGCACTCTACAGTTATGGTAAATGTCTTTCATATCCCTCGCTTCCTTCTTATTCTAAACCTTTCACTCGATACGGTATTCAGCAAAGTTGTCATCTTTGGCAGTGAACTGGGTCAACATTTATCCACAGTCGGCTGGAACGGGAATCTGCCCGAGGACGTGATGGAGCCAGTGGGCCGTGTGTGTGTGCCCGCACAGAGGAATCGTAGCCCGGCAAGACGCAGCCTTGTTCTCACTGTATGCAACATTAAATCAGACTAATTATACTTTACAAAGCTTTCTTATGTCATTTCCTTTTCAAGTGCGTCGGGCACAGTACGGTATGTTTTGCCTCACTGCTTCATTATTATAAAAAGAAACAACGTCCAAGATGATTTGCATTGGAAATATGACCTAGAAAAGGAACATACCACTTATTTTACAATAGGAAAAATTTACAGGGTCCATCACTGATTAAGAAATGATCATTTGGCTCTATCAGATCATCATTCGTCATTTAGATATGATGACCGAACACAATGGGCCTCATTCATCATTGCTTTTGTTATACAGGACATCAGAAATGCAGCGTGCATCAGAGCAGCATGGGGCCAGATGGAAAAGGGCTTAGAAATGTGGTCCTTCATGCGTGGCTATGAACTTTTGTCAGTGCAAACACTCTTAATGGATCCAAGATATGTTGTGAACTTGTTTGTATGCACAGGATAAGATTGTTCATACAGTCGGATGATAAATGAGGCCAAAGTGAGGCCTTCATTTGTTAAATGTGTTTCTTTGTCGCTGAAAACAAATGCAGATGAACCAAAGCTGTTCAAGCTCAAGTTTGAACGTAGATGAGATATCTTGAGATGCTTAATCACTGCGTGATTTTGTAAAAAAAACATCTTGAGGTGCTTTTGATCAAGCTTTTACAAAGACTGTGGCATCTATTTGTTTACTGGGAAAAGGATGCAACACAAAACAGTTGTTTTGAGATGTTCTCGTAGGACAGATTTACATTTAACTGGCAGGACAAAGACATAATGACTCAAGAAGCTAACAGCCAGACACAACACGTAAGGCCGAGCTGTCACCAAACCCACAAATTCAGACAAAGTCAGTAACTGGGAGAGGAGCTACAGAGAAACCTCAAAGGTTTTCCTCCATTCTTCGTGGTTTTCTGTGATAAAAGTTACTGGATGAGAAAATCGCGGAATTCCGTCTTCAGTTGAGACATCTGCAGGCAAGGTTACGTGAAAGTATTTGAGGATTTAATGAGAGGTCAAGGAGCCTCTTAGTGAGACATGCAGCCTTTATGCTACCTTTGGGGATATGGGATTCACCCAGCATATGATTCCAATTAGGTCTCATTTAGTCTGCATTTTTGAGACCTATTCGTAACAAAAAGATGACTGTACCGTTATGAAAAATACCAGCCCCGGGAACAGTAATAAGAAAGCAGCGTTCTCCTCATTAAGGCAATCTGTTAAGACTTAACTTTGACTCTTGAGACATTTTAAAACTAGAAGGGCACTCAATTTGTTTTGTTTTATTAACATACTGGCCTAAAAAGAATGAAACAACTATAATAAACTTACTTACTTAGAATACTTTTTAATCTGTTACCCTCACGATTGGAGGAATGTCAAACTGTTCTGTCTGTTACTCAACGTTAGTTTTTTATTAGTCTGTAAGAGCAAACTGCAAACATCACGTCATTTTTAGTGGAAAAAAAGGCATTTCTCATAACATTAAGAAATAGTTATACCAAATCGTATTGCACCGGCACTGTGTTGAAGGCCTGCGTGACTTATATGCAGTGTACCTTGCAGTCTGGAGAGTGTTTTTTTTAAATGGGTGGATACTGTGTCATATTGTAACAAAACACCTCAAATTGCAAATTGAAAAAACTCATTGCTGCTAATGCATCTCTCTGCCAGACAGTATAGCTTACAGGCAGGTACTTTATCAAGAGGTGCTGTGGGTCGAAGACAGCCTGCAAGTCGGAACTTATCTCCAACCTAAACATCGATAATTTCACTTTCACATATCTCAGAGTAACACAGAGTAAAAGTAGCCCAGAGGAATCCAGCCGAATTGTTCATTAGTTTTTATATGCTGGTGTCTCAAAACATTCCCATCAAAATTCCATAAATTAATCACTAGAGGGAAAGCTGGTTAAATTTCATACAGATTGAATGCAGCCCTCAAGCGGCAAGGGTACAGTTTAATTACACCAGGGATTTATGCATCATTAAATTTTATATTATTTCTTTGAAATGTCTACCCTGCTTTTTTTTCCGATGTGAATGGATCATATTAAGTGAAATGATGGAGTTAAGTTACAGATTACGAGTGTGAGTGTGGTACACACATCATTAGCCTTTTAGCCTTCTGGTGCAGGCCCTGTTTCTGCTCAGATAAGCAGCTCATTATCGAGTAAACTCGTCAATGAGAATCTTGGTGGACACTTGGACAGTTAGTGTTTGTTTTTTTCCCTGCAAAAAAAGAGTTCTCCGTGGATCTTGATGGAACAGGACTGACAGCGGTGCCTGCCTGACTATTTGCAGCTTTAGTATTACAAGTTCTATCTGGCATATGTTCAGAGTGAGCTCAGTGAAGTGTGTTTCATGTTCTCGTCTGGTTTAATTTATGGGTTTAATATTTTTAAAATGGAGACGTTGTAAGAGTTCTGCTAAAGGAGGTGGCCAAACTTCAAATCAGCTCTGGAGGTAGATGGAACCTCGTAAAGGTCACGTATTCACTGGTCTGTTGACTCCATCTAATGGTTTTAAAAGGAAAGCGCATACGGTCACAGTGGAATATAAGGAAAGAAAGCTAATATTCAATATTTATTAGGGTGGAGCTTTAACAAAATGCCACCTGATTCAATGAGTTTATCCATAAATCAGGATTCCCACTGTGCTGTACATCTACTGTCCTGTAAACCTGTAAACCTTTGCCTGTTTCAAGCTGAAGATGAGCCCTGGTGTCTATGGGTTCCACTTCATGATCTCTCTGAGGCAGATGGTGGCGTAGCAGGAAGAGTCCAGGTCAAAATTCAAGGTGAGGGTGAACGAGTCAGAGTTTAAGTCCGGCTTCGAGTCCATTGTTGTGCCATTCAGCTGCGTGACATTTTTTCTCGCCGTTCTGCTGTCGTCTCCTGTCACTTCTTCTCCTCCCTCCTCCTCCTCCCCCTCGGTCGCCCTCTGCAGCTGGTAGGTGAGGTTGTGTGGGTGGGCAAGTAAGAGGCGGTAGCAGCCGGGCAAGTTGAGTTTCAGGCTGCTGACTCTGAAGCGACAGTTCTCCAGCCCGTCTCTGCACAGTCTCTCGCGGTACCACGCCCCCATGGCGTTCTCTGGGTACTTCACTGTGTTTCCAGGCATTGGGAGTAATACCTGCCGAGATAATGGGTTATTTAAGTAGAAACACAATTTGCACTTGTCCAAGTCGAAGTATTAATACTGGAACTGTTTCCCTAAATCTCATACCTGTCCCAGTGTATACACCCCTTCTTGCTCCTCATGCTCAGTAACTACATGGATCTGGAAGGGCAACGACAGGAAAGGTCGGTGACATTGATAGGATATAGAGCCTAAAAAGAAGTGTGTTTAAGCGAAACATCGATGGATAATGGCTGAATAGTCGCTTACACAGCCAGAGAGCAAAGTGAAAATTAGAATGAAAATATATGGAGGGAAGGAAGTCAACCAGGATGATTCAACTCTTCTGTATTTTACTGCCCTCTAGAGGCCATATGGCTGAAATGCATGCACTTACAGCCTTACTTGATGTTCACTTCACAAATAAATCCAAACTCGTTTGTCCAAGTTGGTTTAAAAAGATGACACACCTTTTAATCTTTTAATTGCCATTATGTTGTTGTAAGTATGGTTACAAATTCACTTTATCTCTATGATGTTAGAGGCAGTTGACAGTGAATTAAAAAGTACTAAATAGTTCTGTAAACATAAAAATAGTACTCGTAAAATCTAATAAGATAATTCCAAATTATATGACAATTTTAAATTTGATGCCATTTGAAGTGTTCAGATTCTGGTCAAAGTCTCTGAAAAAGCAGATTTTATAACTAATGTCACCTGAGTTGAGCCGGATTCCCCGGTGTCCGTTTTGTTTTTCCCACTGTGCCTCCACACCAGGTCTCCTTGCCTCACACTGTGGCCCAGAGTCGCCAACCTGTGAGCCACTGCCTCGTTCCACACTCTGACAACCACAAATATACAGATCACCATTAGAGATTTAAGTCTGATTTGTATCAAAAGTAAAGGTTGTATGCTGCATTAAAAGTCATATTCAATTGGATTGGATTAAGTTTTAAAACTGCGTGGGATCTCAGTTGATTAAAGTGAATAAATAGTGCCCTTCCCTTCTTAAGAGAAGAATCTCTCAATCCTCAACAGTACAGAGCAATGTTTGTGGTTGAGCTGGGCACTAATCTGTACCTGTATGAATAAGTGAGAGTATTTCAGTGCAGCTGACCTGCTACAGTAGGCATGTGGATAGAAGACCCTCATGCTGTGGGGCAGACTGAGCCATGCCCGGGTGCAACCATCTGAGCCCGTTCCGTAGCGGTTCAGGGCGCGCAGCATCAGCCTTTCCCTGGCTTTGAACACGGGCATCAATGCCAAACTCTCCTTGGCGTTGTCTAGGATTGAATGACACTTTTGTTGCATAAAATGGCATTCACATTGAAGTAACCTTTTGATTTTCTACATTCTACTACACAGAGATATTACAAAATAGCAGGTTCACCAAAAAAGAAGTAACACTGCAGGAAGGGACGCTTTGTGATGGGTTTTATACAGGAAGTGGTGTGTTTAATGTTTCTAAAAGTAGTAGAAGCTTTCTTGGGATTAAGTGAGGAACTAGGTATTTAGATTTATTAAGGTGATTTTAGATTTCAGTGATATGGGAAACAAACCATTGGTGTTCTGCTGGCTCTCACCTGTTTGGAGGAAGTGTCTCTTGGCTTGGTTCTGAGGATCATTTCCTTCCTCTGGAGTGAAGAACAGACGCACAGCGACCACCTGACCAAACAACGGCATCCACATTAACAACAGCTCACGTTCCTGCCACCTGGAGTTCATGTGAGATTACTGCAATTTTCCATAATACAACTAGTAACTACTTACCATATCTTCTTTGAGCAGAGCCAGTCCTACTCTGTCAGACTGAACACTCTGCCCGCTCCCAAACCTCTGTGGTCCATAGTAGTTCACAAAGCCTCTCATCTGTAAGGAAAGAGGATTTTACAGTAAATAGGATTTTAAAGTAAGTATTACGAGTAGCAAACAGCAATTACTAATAACAATACTGTACCTTGACCTTGTCCACTGCTTCCTTTACTAGAGCTGGTAATTGGGGGTCTGTGTCACGGGACCCGTGTGGTTGCAGGTCACGGACCACCAAGTCAAAGTGGTTCCCCTTCAATCGTCCAAGCCTCAGAGGCTCGCTGACAGAGCGGACCTGAGAAAGATGTATCCCTCTTTTCTCAAACTCAGCGGTCTTCTCTTGCAACCTGATGATAGTCAATGTTAAACAAATGAGACATGGAAACAGATCCATACAAACTTTTGGTGCTGATTTTAAGGCAACTATGAGTCATCCCTACCGTTGAGGTGAGACCTTCTTTACCACCATGGACTGGTACGTGATGGCTCTCTTGTCTTTGATACCAGCATAGGTGAAATCTGAGGGTAGAACTCCCAGAGCCGCTGCCATGTAGCTGATGGCCTCCAGGGTCTCCAGATTCTCCTTACACAGAGTGAAAGCTGCAGGGATGAGAAACACGGGACACTGGAGTTTTTTTCTGTGCCATTATTATTGTCCTTAGAAAGAAAAAAAAAACCCATTTAAATCATACATTAAATGATAGAATTCAGCATTATTGGCTGATTTTTAATATTCTAATGTCACAGTTGCTTATTTTACATTTTAAATTTTTTAACTGATTATAAGAGTTCCATCTGAGGTATTCAGAATATTGACTTTGACATGTAATATTCTGAAGGATGAGAGGAGGTCACTCAATTGATTTTTATACATTTTGCACACATCAGGAAAGTGCCAACAAATCTGTAAGTGAACAAAAAGTCAAATGATGCGATATGATTACCAGTGTAAACGTCCTCTTCCTTACGGTCCTCTGCAGTCCTCTTCTTGGGTCTTCCACGCTCTCTCAGTCTGACTGAAATGGCTGTCCCTCTCTGATCACTGAGGGCCTTAGTCTCCAGCAGTTTTCCAAATCTTCTACTAATGAAATGGTGCACAGCCGTCCTGTGCTCCTTATTATTGTCAGCTTGAAATGTGAAAGACGACCCTTGCACTTTAGCATCTACAAACCTAAAGAAGTCCTCAGCTTCGTCCTCCGTGACCAAATGAGACAGCTGTGTGTAGTCTGGGTCTTCCTTCACACTGATCTTTAACTCATGGGTGGTAGTCATGAGGAAGGGGAATCGATGTTTCACAGCCCTGTGGACGTTGGCTCTCTGATGTTTGTCAGGGAAAGACCCCAGAGACAGTTGTCCCTTTTCAGCACTTTTGAGAGGAGTCTCATCTCTGAGAATCACCACAAACTGGAGAAGATCTTCATACACCGACTCACCTAATATTACACTCAAGTCCAAACTCTCCAGACTAGATATGGTGCCATCGACTGTGCTATCATCTGAGACACCTGAGTCCTGAGACACTGGAAGACAACTGTCCTGCTTGCACTCAGCACTGGATTCAATGGTTTCCCTTGGAAAGCCACAGTCTGGTTCCTCATGAGGCTGTGTAGGTGCTGCTGTCCCGACCTGCTGTCCATTGATGTCTATCTCAATCACCACAAAGTCCCTGATCAAGTTTTTGATGCTTCCACGGAAACCATGATGGTTTGATATGAAGCAGTCAGGAACGTTCACAACATCGGCGTCCTGCTTCATAGTCACAGCATGGTTTCCACTGCACTCCTACTACAATAATCAACACAAAAATGCTTAAATTGCAAAACTGCTGCTTAAGACAAACGTAATGTATTAGCTTCAGTCAACGCGTGGAACAAGGAGTCTAACAACACATTACCTCAAGTTTCGTGATACAACGCTGTAAAAGCTAAACCACGAAGATTAATTAAGGTGAATTTGTTTCAAAATTTGCATGTTAACATCTAATAAATGAATAATAACCAATTCACTATTTTTTTGCTGTGAAAACACGTGTATCCTGTAAAACTTTAATGTAAATAGAACCACGCCGAGAAGGAGCAAACGCACTTCCGCGTCATGTGACCAAAGCTCGTGACGTATCTTAAAGAGACCGCAACAAGGTCTGGCGTAACAAAACAAGTTAAACTTCCACAAATGCTCTTAAGAGCGGGTTTAAAAAGGGAAGAGCACCATGACCTGGAGCCGAATAAAAGAAGCTTAAAGTGCATGTGCTAACATTAGAAATATAGTGTCGACAAAAATGCACATTCACCATATTTTGTATTGTACACAAAAAGGATAGCTGAAATTGATTGTGTTTTTATTCTGCATCATACTTTTCCAGGATTGTTGCATGAATAATGCATTTGAAGTGACACTGGAATGTATGTTTTGATGAGTTTAAAAGAGAACAAGTGTTAATCTGTCATCAAAAATTTGAGCAACATATCTGGAATGAGATGAAAACAACTACTGATAACGTGTTGATGTTTCGGTCAGCTTGTTTCTCAAAGTGATAACGAAAAAGTCAGACACAGACGGTGGATTGAGGCAATCAATGATGAAGTCAGAACCGTGTCTGGAATGAAAAACAATGAGATCACTGCTGTGTAAAGATCGATTAAATGCTGGTTTCAAGATTGTGTTACTGAATATAAGTAACATCTTTGATTTTTGGAGCTTTTGTGTTTGTGGTTATGCCCATGATTTCTGCACTGCAACTTTTTTAGCATGTGTCATTTGACCTCATCATACATGTCACACCTAACTTCATGTTTTTCACACCAGCTAAGCTTATGTAACTCCTACCAACAACATATTAAGGAATCTCAGGCTCGTAGCTGCTGGCTGAGTTCGTTCAGACACAATATTTTCAGATAATGTCGGTTTTCATGTGGTCACTTTGTATCAACAAAATGTTTTTTAATGTTACAGAACTCAAGGATATCTTGGGCAAAAGGTAACAGTGTAGTCTCTATGGCTTCCTAAGGCCCTGAAATTACCATTTAATAATAAAGATGGAATTGTGCTTCCATATAAAGAATGCTTT
>OMNV01003835.1:2208-23971 GCA_900303265.1 Brotula barbata
ACCTGGTGTGTATCTGCGTTGCACCAGATGTGGCTCGTTGATTACTGAGTGCTGACACAGGAGTCTAGACATGATACATTTAAACAATAACCCTCATTACAACATTACCGCTATATGTAGTCCAGCTCAAGACAGTTAAAAGGAGCTGTACAGCGATCCCCATGACCGAGGTCCACATTAAGGCCCGTTTTACACCTTGTATTAACACGTGTCCTCTGCGTTACGGTCAGATCTCACTGCTACTTAAGCTCATCCTTTGTCCTTGATGTGTGGGCGATCGTCACCCTTTTATGAAATAACTTTTATGGTGGGAATGTCACTGTCCACATTCTGACGACAGGTCCCCATTTATGGCAAGGAGCAGCTCCCATTTACTGCAAGGTACGAAAGTCGTCCTCCTGTACGTGTTGCACCATGATACTGAAAGAATTCCGATCACGATGTCTTCTATTCATGATGCATTCATGTCTGAAGTAAACAATGCAATGAGACAAGATATGAATCAAATCTGTGTGTTAGACCTGAAGGATATACTGTGCATGAAACTTCCCCTTCCTATGTGTTCCATTCTTGCTCATCCTTCATCTTGCGGTTGTACACACACAGGCACTGGGTGTGTTATTGTGCCGTAGCTGCTGTACTTTATAGGCCTTTTCTAGGCCAGCAAGCAGAAAGTCTTTGTTTCTGCAGGAACACTGGAGTAATGGAGTGGAAAATGAGCCTCTTTTTGTGCAGAAGGCAAAATTAGCACTATTTATTACTAAGTAGCTGCATGCTGAAACAATATGAAGGGAGAGGGGTGGGGGGCGGGATGACTCAAGTTGGGAAGCAGAAGGATGATGGGTCTTCACCCTCACACAGGTTAGCAGCCTCCCCATCATGGGGCTCTTTTATTTGGATTTAGAAGAAGTCCAACGTGTTTCCATCCAGGCTTCATCCGGGCTACATTTTTGTCTCTGTACTGAGGAAAAAGCCCAAGATGCATCTTTCCATCGATTCTAGACAAATTGATAAATATATAAACACAAGGCTGCACAGCAATAACACCAAAAAAACAAACCTTGACTCCCTGTTTCCTATATAGTGAGGTGGATCCTAATGCACTAGAAAAGATATCACACTGGTACCAAAAAATGAAAAACACATGTTAACCAATATAGCAGCTCCAACATTTGGAACTTGATGAGATGATTGAAGAAAATCACTTCATGCTTCACAGTAGACAACAAAAGTTAAATATTGATTTCAGCCAAGGAAAAACAGATACTCAGGGATGACACTGATTAATTTGAAATAGTGATAATTATACTTCTGTCACACACATTATAATGGTTTCCAGTAATCACTGTTCATCACTTTAACAAAATACAAATGCAAATTAATTTGCAATAATTTGCATTTGCATTGTTGTGCTTTTTAATCACACTCCTTTGTGGATAGTGTGATTAAAAAACATTTAGTTTCAATGAGAAATCTTAAGTTGATACCGTAACAGTTTTCCATAATTAATTGTTGGATCCGGAAAGTCGTTCTATAAAAAATAATCACAGCTCGCCGTAACTCAAAATAACAAGATGCAAACGAATAGTTTCCTTAAAACAGAAAGTATGAATATGCCATCTGGTGCAATTGTGGGTTCTTATTTCTCATCTAGTTTAATGTAGATAAATGGGATTTTTTTTTTTGTCGTAGGTGGCCAAAGACTCTAGCTGGCATACTGGCCTTCCTGCCCTGCGCTCCTGCCACATTTGGCTCAGCCCCCCACCCCTCTGGAGGAGGCCCTCACAACTCCAGCCAGAGGGAGAAGAAAGCATGGCGTCGCTGTGATCGGGCAGGACGATGGGCAGAGGAGGACTACACACAGTGTCCGTACGCCAGCGAACTGACACGCGTGTTGCACGATCTCACCCAGGTACTGATGCACCCCAGTGAGTCAGATTGAAATTTAGTAAGACCGCCCCGATCGATGACCAACCTTTAATAATGTCTACTAATACAGGACTGAGCTCCCCCCGGTGATTTAGCTTTGGCTGGGAGGAACTGACAGCTCCGTTTGTCTACACGTTTTACTTTACATGATATAATTTAATGGACAACTTCTCATTTTATTCTACATTAGTCTCCACAGCGCAGCACTAAAGCAATAAGGTCAAAACAGCTGCAGCACATGCGTGACACGAAAATTGATTACATAGATTAATTATCTATAATGTGTTTTCAAAGTGTTTTTATGTATCACGTGTGAGGGCTCTTGTGATGATGGACCGTGTGGCCGCCATCTGCGGGTTAAATACTTCATTTGTTATTCCAGATCACCGTCAACATCAGCAACGCTCAGCCATTAGGCCAGCAGTTAGTGGCCTTCACCAGCAGGGCGGCGCATTTCACCGATGTCATGGACGTCATCTTTGTCACTCACTTGGTGGAAAGACTAACGAGGATGGTAGAGCAACGCAGAGATGTAAGATTTAATGTTGGTACACACCGGGAGGGTTCTCAAAACTTCAACCGAGCAAACTTGAAAGGACACTTCAGCGAGTGACCGTGGAGGGTGAATAAAACGTTATGGCGTGGGGCTTTTGAATCGATTCCAGGCAGCTTAACGCCTTACATCGTACTGCTGGTCCTGAATGACAATTACGGTTATGAAGATGCATCACTTTTTGGGCAAGTCCCGCTGTGTTAGCCGAAGTTACCTTATCTTCTTGTCTGTGGCCACAGGCAATCAGACGGTCGTACGTCATGCTGCACGCCAGCCTCCATGAGAGGAAGGGTCTTAAGCGCAGCCAGTAAAAAGAATCAATATGACGTCTCATTCGTCTGATCGCTCATCGTAGGTCGCCCAGGAGAAGATATTACTCGGAGATATCATTTCCAAAACAGCATTGTTGAAACCACCCTCAGTCAGCCACCCAAGAACAATCAAATGAGGCAACAATGAAAAGTAGGTGTAAGTAGCGAGCTGCCATCCCAAGAAAGCCATTATGCCCCATTGGAGCTGCTAATCTAAATTAAATCTCCCAATAATAATGAATGAAGCCACCACGGCCCCCCTCGTAATTCTGGCTGGAGATTATCAATGCCTGTTGTTGCGGATGTGATTGATGTGCGTGATGAGTGCTCCTCTCTGTGTCGTTCTCGCCAACGTGCCCGTGTGTTTCTCCAGCTGGGAGACTACGTGTCAGACATAGCCAGTAACATGATGCTGGTGGAGGAGCACATCCTGTGGATGGCCCAGAACGAGGCCAGGGCCTGCACTCGGATCGTCCAGTGCGTGGAGCGCATCGCTGACCTGGCATTGACTGGCGACAACCGGGGTTTATCCAAGGTACGGAGAGAGCGTGCCTCAGCTCAGCCGCAGTCGGTCTGTGTCTGGACCGTTTGTCTCTTTTACTCTGAATAAAGTTCATTTGGCTCTAGCCGGTAGCTAGAATGGCACAAGAAAGATAAATTGCTTCTTCTCTTTGTTTCTTGTGGCTTTTATCTATTTCTCCCCTCTCTGGTGTCATTAGAACCGAAATCATCTGCTAAGTGACTAAAATAAAATCTAATATATTCCTGCCATCCTCCCTCTCTTCTCCCCTCCGTTTGCTCCTCCCCTCAATCCGCTCCTGCTCCCGCCTCACGCCACAGGTTTCCGCCAACATAGCTCTGGAGGCCTTTCTGATCCGCCCGTCTAACTTTCTCGGTCTCTCCTGCACGGCGCTCCAGCAGCCTCCCTTGGCGGCCGCCGCGTCCCACCCTGACGGCCACTCCTACATTGACAAGGACTCGAGCAGAGAGCGGGACGCTGTAGGTGAATCGTTCCTCAACTTCAAATGCCACACCGTCAACAGCAGCGGTTCACCAGCCAGTCAGCTCAGCAGGGTAAGGCACCGGCTAAAACCAGTGTGAAACTTTATGAAACGCGCTTTTCCATTCTTTTGCCCGGCTCAGTTATCAAAAGTGACCAAATCCTGCCTTAGGTTGGGAAAATGACATCCTTTGAGTGTTTCTCCTTGTCGGTCACACCGAGGCCACATGCTTTTTTTTTTTCTTTTTGACACTGTTCCAAAAGCAGGGTTGAGGGGAAGGGGGGAGGATGTTCTCACCGAGGAGAAAGAAGGGAAAAAAACAACCGAGAGAGAGAGAGAAATAAAAATGAGCAATGGTGTAGGGCTTGTACAGTAGCTTGTGGGCACAATAAAACACTGTCTTGTACCCTGTCTTGTACAGCGCCCATTTGAAAGAGCATGTCTGCCCTTAATCTGTTGTTGTCTATTTGTTCGAGCAAGATGACACCTTGTTTGGGTGCGTTGGCATGCCATACATCAGCCCGTGTTACGTGGGGTTGTAGAGGGGGCAGGGGCTGCAAATAGGACGGTAATTTGGGAGTCAGTGAATGTAAGCCACTAGCTTGTGATGGATAAGATGGCCTTGTGCATCTGTCACGTTAAATCAGCTGCAGTCCCGCAATGGCCCAAATTGCGGCCCTCCCACATGACAAATACCACGGCGAGGGGCACGCCGCGAACACGGCGAGCAGGAATAAACACTTTATAATGAAGCGGCTGTAGTTCTGCAACATCATATACACCGTGTTTACAGGGCCGTATTCGGGGCGTTTGCCATTTTGGTGGACCGTAGAGAAGCATTTCCTGCGAGCTGCGAGCACATCTCACGGTTTTTGACAGTCATTACCACAACGTCGCATCCAGGAAAAAAGGCGGCGTTGATTGCTCTCTGCTAAAGATGAGCACACCGACCCATCCCTAAGTCGCGGCGCTCCGTCGTCCTGACAAATGTTCTCCGTAAACTAACTCGCAGTACGTCGCGTTTGCCTTTCATCAAAGGTAAATAAAAGGATACGTTGATGTGTTACGCACTATAAAGTTTGTAATAATGACTCATCTCCCTCTCTAATAGCGACCGAGAAGAGATTTGTGTTTAAGTAAATGAACTCTGCACAGGCTCCTTAATTATAATCCTGTATTCTGCCGGCGCATGGTTTTGACCTCTGTCGTGAGAGATGTGACGTGAATAAAATCTTAAACATAAAAGCAACGCCGACATTATTGTGCTGTTAAAATAGCCGGCTGTACTTGCGTGAGTTTGTGTTGGAGATGTGTGACAGCGTAGAGGCGGGTTTAACGACGATGACACACACAAAAGCAGCTGCGGTGATTGCCATAGCAACCATGATCAGGGGGTTTGGATGGCATTTTTAGATAAATAACGGCTTATATTTTTTACTTTTATTACTTGACATAAGTCGTAGGTCAAACTAATCAGGCATGTGTGTTTGCCCACGCACCACAACAGCTAAACAGAGCTTGGTGTGGCAAGCGCTGCTCCTTTATGATTGGCTTTGCTGTGCCAGATCGATTTCTAATTCATCTTGATTTTTTTTTTTTTTTTTTTCTACTCGAGTAAACACCTACAAACCTCAGGTCACGCCGCCCCCAGTAAAAGTTGTCCATCAGGCTAAAATTTGTCCTCTGAGTTTGACTTTGCAGCCTCTAACTGCATTTTTAAAAAAGTTGCATTTAAAATAAAAAAATAGCCGTCTTTGAAATACTTGAAGCGACTGCAAATGATCTTTTATGCAAATTGCCTCGTGAGAAATTTTACATTGTCATGCAGAAAAAGGCGGACGGCCGCACGCATTATATAACGCTTTTTCTCACCTGTTTGAAGACATCCTGTTACAGTTTACAGACGGAATGTGTTCCATGTGATAAGAGATGATTATTGCATCACTAACCGACCGGCGTGGCGAAATCACAATAATGGTACTTTTGAATACGAGGCTTGAGGCTGAAGTAATATTACACTTTGCTTCATTTAATCTTCATTTAACAAGACGTGGTCTCTATAAACACCACATAAATGAAGTATCCAATTGACATCGGCGGTGTGTGGGAGTGCCTGTAAGGGGAGGGAGAGTCACACACGTTAAATTTCAATTAGATTTTAAATGGCGCTTTACTCATGCATACGATCGTTTACAGTGCCAGAGCGCGAATAAAACAGCGTACTCTCACATTATATACAGTATGCAGTTATATAAGCACCGTGAAGACATTATAATCCATAATAAAGTTATCACCTGGATTAATTTGGAGGTAATCTTTACTTTGGATTTCTTGAAATCCTTGAAATGTCAATTTTTGGGCCAAGAGATAGGGAGGTGTAAATCTGTTTCCAGCCCATTTAGTGCGCAGGATGCTCCCAGTCTTTACTCCCCGGGTGATTCACACACTCATAGCCACAAGCGGCTCAGGATTACTACACTTTTACTGCTGCCTTGGAATAGTTGTGGCGCAGGGAGCAGCGCCCCTGTTCAAGAGCACCGTAATGGTAATTATTGGGGGAGAGGGAGAGAAAAGTGACTTCCTGCACCTATAAAAGTGGTTTTTCTTTTTCAAGCTATCATCACTCTCCAACAGTATATTCCTCTTTATCGCTCTTGTTCT
This sequence comes from Brotula barbata, assembly GCA_900303265.1. Lineage (NCBI taxonomy): Eukaryota > Metazoa > Chordata > Actinopteri > Ophidiiformes > Ophidiidae > Brotula > Brotula barbata. The sequence continues at coordinate 8,664 of OMNV01003835.1, forward strand.
GCCGGAGCATGTGTGATAAATACCGGGACGTCTGATTGGCTGGACTTGTCACAAAAGCGCACATGCACACACAAAGGACTCTAATTTTACATTCGGTCAGCTCAGTTTATGTTGTAAATGTTACAGCGAAGAAAAAAGGACATAAGTCACTGTTTTATAACGTGCATAAGACACCATGGGGTATAAAGTTTTATTGTTTGACAGGCGCTACCAAAGGCTAAGGGCTGAAAAAAAACACAAAAAAAACAAAACTGGCAGCTTTTTATTTTGCAATCCTCCGAAGAGAACAGAGGCACAAACTGGAGGGAAAACAAATACTTTCAGTATATTCCAATAAAGTCATTAAATTAGAAATAACCCAGCCAACATAACGTATTGCTGCTCAATTAATTTATTATTAAAATGGGCTTATTCAAATCTGCATCAATACCCGACGCCGAGCGGGTCAGTGATATTGGTGTAGGTGCAATTTGCTGAAATGAAAGTAATGATTAATAATCAATTCTAATTCCATATCGCAAATGACAAAAGTCAGCACGCCGATGAGGCACTCGACTCAAGCTGTGTTAACGCTGCGGCTCACTGCAAATGCTGTAAGGAATAAGTAGTGCCTGCGCTAAATGAAATGAGCAATTTACCGTTCACATTTTAACACTCCGCTGCATTGAGAAGCTGCGTGCGATAAAAGGTGCCTTGTTGTAAGGTTATAATTATCAGATCTTTGATTGACGGTGCTTTCCAGCTCCGTAACACGATGATGCTGCTTCATTGAGCTTTTCTTGGTTAGTCTGTAACGCATACCTGGCCTTTTATTAGGCTGGAACAGCTCCAACAAACGTAGCCTCGCATGGGAGGCAACAATATTTACACTAAAACACACCACACACATGCAGGTACATAGGAGTCTATTTCGAACAATGAATAACGCCAGAATATGTAAATGCGATTGACCTTGAAACACACACTTGAAACACACACACACACACAGCAGGGATCTCATGAGTTGTTTTCTCTTCATGTTACCATAATCTATCCCACATGGACACCAGGCCGTTCGAGGAGAGGGAATCTCTCTTTGAATTGCATCTCCCAAGGTTGCTTCCTTTTTTTCTTAATTTTAAGTTTTTCTGGAGAGTTTTCTGGTCTTCCTGTGTACTGTTGTTGTCATTATGAAACCATTTGAGTCATCTTATGTGATATTTGGCTATGCACATAAACTAGACTTGACTTGATCTCAATGCATGCTGGGAAATCCCACCTCCTTAACAACAACAACACCGTATATGAGCCTGTATTGCACCTCAAGGTGTGTTTGTGTGTGTGGTGAATATGACCTGTGAGGTGTGATGGTTTTGAGAGACAAACTCATAGGTGGGAACACAAAAATAAATGCGCATAATGCACAGTCAGAAACACACACCATCCCTCCTCCTGACTCATCAGTCGGCCTTTTGAGCTGAACTGAGCCCTGTGAAGGCTGCAGCACGCACCCAGCAGCGCCGCTTGTTATCCTCCAAAGGAGACACTAAAAAGATACAAAGACACAGAAAAGTAGGGCAAAGTCGCGAGCTGAGTGTGCAGTCGTGACATATTCAAATGACGGCGTTTTGGATTGGCGGTGAGTCACATTTTTCACATATTCTGAGTCACGTCCTGAGACATTTTCACAAACGGAGGAGAATGATATTTACGCTCGCTGAATTCCTGCATGCTCGTCTCACAGCAGCTCGGCACGCCCGAACCAATCTGTCTAATTGCGCGTCATCGTAAGCCGTTAGGAGTCTAATTTTATGAGGTATCGATCCCTCTGTTTTGTGTCAGTGAATAGTTGGCTGGGCGATGTTAAGATGTTTTCATTCCTCGTTGACCTAAATTGTCTTTGCTAACAGCAGGCTTCATTATTAAGAACAGTGGTACACAAACTTTTAAGACAGGGCTTTAAGAGTGATTAATAGTTTAGCTCCTATAAACCCCCAGACTTCCTCATAAACTGGATCTCCTTTCCAGGCCGTTCCCTCTATCCTTGTGTAACTGACTGATCTTCTCTCTGTCTTTTTCTGGCAGGAGCTCAGCAGCGTTTAGAGCTATTCTGGGTCCAACTGGACATAGACACACAGCATATGGCCCGACTGTAAGAGCAACTTGCCAAAAATAATACAAACAAAAACCGCCTTACGTCAGTTAGTGTCTCACACAAAATATTCTGTTGCAGAGGTTTGGGAGACATTTCAACAAGGAACATTTGATGAATTCTCCTTTTTTTTTTAAGGTTAGCAAAGATAGAGCTCAATATTAATTTCATCCATCTACAGATGATTCATTGAAATAATTGTAAAATTGCCTCAAAGCTTCATAAATCATGCTTGAACGTTATCTTTATTAGGCTGATATAGGAGATAAATATATCAGATGAAGAGGGTGAATGGATTGAAGTCGAGGTTTGTTAACTGTTATCATCCATGGTGTGCCAACGACAGTTCAGATCAGGCAACACAAGCATTACTCTTATTTCCCGGTGGAACCACGTATGAGGCCACACACACACACACGATGGCACACTTTCTCGCTTTGCTTCTGATACCAAGCCTCAGACGACGTTCCCGTACAGTTTCAAAAAGTCAGCGTGACCCATAATTGGTGGGGATAAACCTGGAATAGGAGATGCTTTGGTAAACTGAACGCTTCCAATCATCAAAATGTGCACACTCTCCTGCAGCCTGCAGAGAGTCGGCTTCAAAAAGTCTTTGTTTTAAATCTAAATACGCGCTGCTGCACACGTTCCGGTCCGAGACAAAACAACGTTCCTAGCTGCGGTTACGCATTTATACGGGGAAAATAAACCTCCGCATCTCAAGCAGATATACAGGCACAGATACGGAGGGTGACACTTTTTGAGAATACTTTATAATGAAAAAATCTGATTTGCCGAAGCTGCAACAAGTTTATTTCCCTTGAATATATAGTTAAATAATTTCAAGCCTTAATCAAATGCAGGATTTTGTTTACTACCATCTGAGTACACACGGCTCGCTTCAGTTTTAAACCGTGTATACACACAGTCCTCTTAAAAAGATATAAAGAGGCTACAAATTGTGTTAAGTTGTTTACGTCGGTGCAAATGCATCATTTCGCCGGCGCGCGTGTGCGTGCGTTAAAAACACCCTCTTTCGCTCCTCGCCCGACGGTTTTTCAATCATTTTACGACCGCGAGCGCTCAGCGTTTCGCCTGATTATTGCGTAACTGCTGGCTGACCTTTAGTCGGTATCACACTATTTAACACCGCATTGTCATTTTGTTTGCAACACATTCGGAACTAATTATCTCTAAATTACAGAAACGTATGGCATCTTATCTCATTTCCCAAGTCAGTGGGCATTATCCTTGAACTGAATTACAAAGTGTGCGGTTCACTGGGGGTGAAAGTTTGGGACAATATTTACCACTTTGGATCTCCTCCTTTCTTGTCATTGACAGGTAATTAGTGGATGCTTTTAGGCTTAACGGGTGGAGTATTCCCTCTTCTCCTCAGATAGCCCCTCTCTCTCTCTCTCTCTCTCTCTCTCTCTCTCTCTCTCCTACAGCTTTTTTAATTACACCACCCAACACTGCGTACGCGTGGGTGTGTGTTTGCCTTTGTTTTTTTGTTTTTTTTAGCGGGTGCATGCGGACGCGTCGGTGTATTTTGCCGTGTTTGTGTGTGCATCTGCCACCTGTCAGGTTCAGACTCAACAGTCAGGACACCGTTGCAGCACAATGTGGCCCGGGGCTGCCACTCAATAAACAAATCCTCTGTGTCAGCAGAGGCATCAGCTGTTCCTTCAGACATCCAAATAATGACCCAGTTTACCCCGATCCCGTAAACACGGCGCTTTATGAATATAAATGGTTAACGTCTTGATCAGTGGAATATGTGAGAGATGCCTTCTGTTAAATAACTTCCTGATCAGTACACGCGCTGCTCATTACTGCTCTGACCTGAGTCTCCTTGAGGATGGGGCGCAGACTGAGGAAAAGGTTCCCTGCACGTTTGACCAAACCATCGGAGGTTAATTACGTGCATTGAACTTCAAAGCGTCAAAGTCAAACTGCATTAACATCGGACGGATCTTCAGATTTCTCGAGTTCATTTTGTGCAGCATAATGAATCTGCTGCATCTCGTCTGCAGCCCTTTTTCGCACCGACGCTATTCAGCATACTTCGAAATCTAAATGCGTGCATGCGGCTTTATATTAGTGTGTGTGTCGCTGTGAAGAACGGGCTATGACAGCTCGTGGGCGTGTGTGTCTGTGTGTGTGTGTGTGCGTGCTTGCAATTGCTGCCATGATATAAAGAAATAGAGAATTTTTATTCCTTACTCCCCTGAGGAATTGCAGCTTTTTTTTCTCTCTCCTCTGTGCAGCGCTGTGAAACAAACAGGCCTGTGATGCAGCAGCGAGAGGCCTTGAATTCTAAACACATCATAAGAGACGAAGGGAGAGAGGAGAGAGATGGCAGACAAAAAGCGGATAGGAACTGGAATTAGTAAGGGTGCGATACACCAAAAATTGACAAATGAAAGACTGGGAGAAGTATGAAGAGAGACAGAGGGTTGGAAAGAGCCAGGAAACAGAGAGAGAGGGAGAGAGGCAGACAGAGCAGGGACGAAAGAAAAATAGTCGCATCAATGTCGAGAGATCAGCAGGCCCTGGGGAGCTCCATCCATAGCCTCTGAGTGAGGGACAGAGGAGATTTATGTCCCTTTGTAGAGGAGCAGCCCGTTGTAGTTTCTGTGCCGGACAAGTTGTACCCAACTCAGTCCTCTGCCTTATTCCACATTTTCTCTTTTTCATTTTCTTCTGTCCTCTTTCCACTTTTCCTCCGCTTCAATTCTGCTCCACGACACAAAAAAAAACCACATTAAAGAAATGAATGGAGGCATTTTCTCATCTCTGACTGTCTTCAGCTGATGCGTTAAGCCATTGTTTCAGTGACGTCCCCCCTTATCAGGTAAGCTGTTCAATATTCGCCCGCCTGCTCCATCCTGACAGCTACTTTAGAAAAGAAAGGTCGTGTCTGTCCATTTCTTTGGGTAAAATTACCCCTTGAGAAGTAGGTCATTTCCACTCGTATTGTATCTGTATCTGATACGTTGTGTGATGAGTGGAAGTCACATTTAGCAGTTACGATTGAATCAGTTATCCATCAGTTTTACCCTCCTGGTGAATTCTTCGCCACGTTAGCCCTAAAAACCTGTCAACTACAGTGATTCATTAATAAAACCATCATTCTTCTTCACAATACAACTCTATACCTTCAACAAAACCCAGTGAAAACGTGGAAATATGGAAATATCATCAGGGATTGAATTGTTTTTATTGTGGATCAAAGCACGGCTGTGTTTGCTGCAAGCACAATCCTCATGAGATCTGTGAGAAATGCAGCAAGACCAAAGCAACAAATGGCAAACAGCAAAGCCAAGGACGAAAGTACTTCCCTCTGCTATTTACAATGCTAAGAACAAACAAACAAACAAACAAACAAACAAACAGACAGAATAACTCCAGCTACAGTTGGATTTCCTGAATGTGTTCCCAGAGTACCGGGGGGATTTTTCAAGCGGGGGGGAGTTGTGGCGTCCTAGTACTTTCCACGTAGAGTTTATTACTCCTGCCATTGCCCTTGAGCAAGGCATTAAACTGTTGATGAGGAGTTTATCCTCGGGCGCTGAATTGCGGAATTAAGATGGATTAAATGCGGAAAGCGAACTTGGTGGCGCAAAAACACAAAGACAAAATGAAGTCGTCCTCCTCTCGTTCTGTCTCTAGCAGCGTTCGCGCCGCAATGTGAGCAGAAATGAGTATTTTTAGTTCAATGGCTGCACGAGGACCTCCGGTGTCTTCAGACGTCTGTGCGCTCTGTGAAGAAGACTGAGGCGTGGCCGCGGTAGACGACATCCAGACACACCGCGCGTTTAAAAAAAATGTTCAACTGTGCCGTCGGTGAGTCATTTTTCGGAATTCCTTTCATCCGCGGGGTTGACAAAAATTCTGTGTTGCTTCTCAAACCTTTTCAAAATGTTCACTTTGTCTTTGGCGTCGTCTAACGACAGGAGCACATTCCGGGAAAGGTTGGCGTTTGGAGCCAAATGTTCTCGTGCTGTAATAAAAAACGCAGTCAGCGCCGTGAAAGTATTGAAAATCTGTCGTACGAGGAGGCTGCCAAGTCTGCGACACCCGGCCGGTGATCGGAAGGAGGGAAGTCTTTATTTACACATTTTGATCTCAGCGTTTAACCCATCCTGACCGTTAAAGCGTCCGTCAGATCTGCGACTTTCGGGCTCTTCTAACAGTTTTAATCGACTTTGTCAACTTTCCTGACAGCTTATCTGCGAAGCCTGTTACCATTCCTCCGGTTTGACATAACACCAGGTCATTACGGCCCAGTCACGAGCTGAATCTCCTCTTCCCGCTGCTTCTCTGGCACAATCAGATGGCATTCATCATCGCCCGCTCTCTCCCTGGCACACATTTGAACCGCCGCTCTGGTAATAAAGAAGCCCCGGTTCAGCATTGGCATTTTCCAATCGAGACACCAATAACCCTCTCACATTTCACATTCGCACATTTGTCTGATCTCTCGCACCTTTTCTCTATACTTTTTTATCTCCCGCGCGCAGTGCACATAAACACACACGTACGTGCTTCATTTATTTTTTTTATCTACTCTGTTGAATTTTAATTACCATTTAAAAACTACAGTTTCCAGAAACAAGATGTGTTTCACGGCCCCACTTAGCATCTCGCTGCTGCTGCCTGCCCCTCGTTCTTTGGGGTTTATAACACAAATGAAATGACGATTTCCTCAAAATGTCACCGCCCTTGAGCAAAATGTGGACGTAGGTTTTTAATGCGACCTGGTTGCGATCAGGAGTGATTTATTCTTTCGCCCTTCACGTCCCCCCACATTTGATCCATCACATTGAGTCGTTTGTTTGTGTTTGTGTCCAGTTTTCTGGCTCTTTTTTTGTCGCTGATGAAAGTGGCGTGGCTGTGCTAGCTGCCGCCCCCCGCGTGCATCACTTCATTTGGATTCATTTAATGGCCTCCTCTACCATCTGCTGCCCCCCGCAGCCGCTGTCGCTTTCATGTTAATAACAAAAGTTTGATGTGGATCTCCTTCATCCAAATCGAAAAAGAGTTGTATGTTTTAAGCTGTTCTGGGTACCCGAGTGGAGCCGGTCGATGCGGCGGCGACCCTGAAATTCATTCATGTTCAATGGGAAGTCCAATAACTTTAACAGTGAGCCATCACTGACCGCAACACACATGTGGAAATCTCTGTTTATGCTGCAGATGTGCATGATGTATTTTCTTTGACGTTTTTTGTCTATTTTGCAGTGTTTGGATGAATTTGGATGATTGGCGTTTGAGATTATCGTCACAACCTCCTCCCAAACACAGCGCCGAGCGATGTCGGTACTAATCCCTCTTTTTGGCTAACCTGCCGTTGTTGGTGTATGTTGCGCTAATTTGTTAAATATCATAATCTGGATTATTTTGGCCTTCACGTTGCCCCCCTAATTGGTTTACATAACCTAGTGATCATATAAGCAACACTGCTGTATAATCCTGGCATTTATACACACAAATATCACACTGTCTTGTTAAATCCTCTCTACTTGTCTCGGGCGCTCCCTCCTCTGCCTCACTCGCCCATTTTTCTGGCTAAAAGCAGCACGGTGAGTGAGTCAGCGGCCAGGCTGCGGCGGCCTCCCATGTGTTTGTTCATCTGGCCTTTCCCCACTTTATCTTCCACCTTTGCTTCTGGTCTACAAATCACAACTCCACTTACTCCCATTTCTGTCCTCCTTTTCCTCTCTCTGTCTCTTCCCGCCCCTTCGCGTCTTACGGCAAGCAGCAGTGGGGAGTCCTTTCCCCCCTCTCCGTTCTCTCCTCCTCCTCCAAGCTGCTTTTTGTCCCCCCCCGCCCCCACCTTCTCATTCTCCTTCCCGGGCTACATGGGGTAATTAGAGATAAATGAATAGAACATTAGGATGCTGTAAGAGCAGGGTGCCCAAGGTCAGGACTTGTAGTGTAGGGCGAGCATGCGAAAACATGCCAAGAATAAACAACGGAGTGTGGACTGGACCAGAAGATAAAAACCGCTACCTCGTGCAATCCACTCCTGCTCTCTCAAAAACGCAAAGATGTTCCGATTTATCAAATTATCATCGAAAATTGATATCGAACAGCTGCTGATATGACAGGCCGTACAAGCATCAAAGGTAAATTAAATCTGAGACCGTAGACATCCGTAGCACGCAAATCATAAAATCTGCCAAGGAGCTTCCAATGATGCTAGGGTGGATGTTGAGCTTGTCTACATCCTTACAAGCTGCTGTGATAAGCAATTAACGCACACGTATGGACTCAGATATACTCAGACTCTACTGTACGCTGCTATGTCAGCGCTGTCCTCTTCATCATCATCAGTTATCTTGGATCTGACCTCCAGTAGAGCTCTTAACCTCCAGTTGCTCCAGTGAAACAGTCCAGAGGTTAAAAATAATGAACTGGTTTTACTGGGCACTAAATCTAAAATCAAACACACACACACACATATGCATAAAGGCCCAGTGATAGGCTCATTTACAAATCCTCCTTCCTCTCTGTCTCCCCCTCCCCCTCTCCCTCTTTTATCAGTGACACGGACATCGTGAAACATCCTCATCTAATACGCGAAAGAAAGAAAAAAAACGGAGAGGAAGAAAGCCATTCTAATTACTCGGCAGCGTTCGAATGTTGCCTCATCTTTGAGCTTCTGCTGTTCCATCAATTAGAATTCTTAGATCAACAAGATTGGAGTTTCACTGCACTGCCAGTGTTTACTGGAATTTGCTGAAAGAGCACTGGCGTTCACAGGTTATAATTACGCTACTGCTACGCTTCTCTCTCTCTCACTCTCTCTCTCTCTCTCTCTCTGTGTGTGTTTCTGTCCAATTATTGCTATTTCTTATCTGGAAATAGTATTTTTCTGCAGTCCTGTCTGTCATTGCCGGCACTAACGCGCTGTGCATTGCTAGAAATTTGGCATAGCAGTTTCAATGATTCTGCCCATTAGTGCGGATTAACATAAACACTCTCGCCTTTTCTTTTTTTTTTTCCAGTTCTTTTTAAGTCTTCACATCTCCTTCAGGAACACGGACGTTCAAATGGGTCTATAAAACGCTCGATGTGCTCGCCTTTATCCTGCCAATACTTAAGATGCCTTTAGATCTAATCTGAACAACATGTGAGTTTTTTTTGGGGTGTAATAAGACAAGATAATTGGCGTCTAGCAGGGAAAGCAGATGAGTTAAGGATAAACAAACCGCAGATTCCTCTCGGTACCAAAAGCTGTGCGTTCAATTAGTTCATATGCGCATCGTGAAACTGAACGGACTCAAGAAAATGTGTGACAGCGTTGTGCACCTCAGGCCAAAAGCTGATCGTGGTGTTCGCCGAGTGATTAGATCGTCAGAGAACAAAGGCACACGTATGAAGCTATGCCCATTTAAAACTTCATGAGCTGTGTTCACTCTGGCCTGTGTTGATTTTAGACTCTCACGTCGTCTCATATATGTTTTAAACAAATACATTAAACTTTAAATCAAATATATACTGCACATATATACACAAGTGTGTGTTTTCTGCCCTGTCAGAGCATAAATTCTGCAAAATCTATGTACACACTGTATCCACAGCTGGGTTTTTGCATGTATTATTCTATGTTATGACACAAATACAGAATCCTCGCTGCTGCACATTCACGCTCACCTCTTGACTTCATAGTTACGTCTGCCCACCCACTGCTTCTGCATTCATCGCCTCCCACGCACTTTACCAAAAACTCAAAAAAAAAAAACCCTCTATGGAGTCAGATGGAGAATGCGCATTATTTTCTCCCCGTTGCATTAATATGAAGCATTTCCCGTAGCTATATTTTCCTGTTTCGGTTGTCATCATAATTCAGGGTTCGACATGCACGCGATCCGGACATCAGGGAAGGAAATATGGCCGTCTCCACACAGGGAAGTGTGGCACGGCATACATACAGAAGTACGTCGGTATTTATGTAGCCGGATCATGGTAGACCGGTCCAAGGCCCTGGAGGACGCTGCGTGTACCAGAATATGTAATCTCTTGTGTCGGTCCAAAGAATCCGGCGCGCAGCCTTAAGGTGAAGGCTTGTTAGTCTTCACGCGTTGTGATCCAGCTCCGTGTTGATACGGATGCCATGTTGGTCCTGCTCTTTCTAAGAGATCATTCTTATTTCAGCATTAATGGAGTGGATTGTGTCCCTTTCATTCCAAGTGGAACCTCATTTGAAACGAGTGCAGTTATGTCATCGGAAATCTTAAAGATGAAATGAGTTATTGCGCAAAAGATTGTACCGTTTGCTGTCTGATCTGGTCGTGCGATTTACCGCTCAAAATCTACGTTTTCAAAGCAAAATTCACTGGCGTTTAATTAAAAACTATTCTCAGTAATGACCAGGGTCTTGAGGAGGGCTGGTGTTCTTTGATCTGCGTCTTGATGTGACTAATGGTGGTCTTTATCGTATCCTTTGCTGTCAGGTACTACAATACTGCATAATAAAGTATATCGCTGATAATTGTGACAGAATAATTAAAATGTTCTGTAGTACAATATCAGCTAACAATCCAAATTGCTTTCGGTGTCAAGCGGTGGGCCACCGTGATTAACTTTCTCACTGATAATTTAAACTAGGTCAACGGCCCTGTAATTAACAAATTACGCTAAATACACGGGAATTTGACTCGGAAACACCAGCGTGGAAATGTGGCGGCGATGTTGTGAGGCTATAAGCTTTTAAATAGAGGTACTTGTGTACAAACAGTGTACACAAGAACACCTGAGTGACTGTGGTGTCAGAGGAGTGGAAGACTTCTCTCATTATCCTCCGTGCCGTTGTTCCTGCCGCTTGTTCTTTCTGTTCATCGCTCTCTCGCTCTCATTGAAATGTGTAACCTTTTCCCAGCTGTGTATTCCAGTGCGGTGCTGTGTTCTGTGTTCTCTTGAAGAGCACAGAATACACAACTCCCAGCCCCGCGAATCCATACCGAAGCTCTACTCTCAGCTCTCTCCGACTCACACGGCATAAGATGAGAGATCCGGCAGCTATAGGCGCTCACTCTTACCGGCTAATGATGTAAAGTAGTTCATCGGTTACAGAAGAGTCCCGGCGATGTTCAGTGTAGCATGTGGCAGTAGTGTTACGCTGTTGATGTGTTATAGATAGATAGATGGATGGATGGATGGATGGATGGATGGGTGGGTGGATGGATGGATGGATGGATGGACAGACGGACAGACGATAGATGGATAGATGATGGATGGATGGACAGATGGACGATGGATGAATGGATGTATGGATGATAGATGATGGATGGATAGATGATGGATGGATGGACAGACGGACGGACGATGGATGAATGGATGGATGGGTGATAGATGGATGGATGGACAGAAAAATAGATGGATGGATGGACAGAAAAATAGATGGATAGATAGATGACATCAGCATCTGCAATGTAACCACTGTAAAATATTTAAATAAAGCGAAGACCGTACTCGATTTCTCTTGTGCACACACACACTCACTATATGAGCAACGTTTGGTTTACTCGCTTCGTGGCAATAATCTAGATTATGAAGTCTGTGCGCTAAGGGGTAATATGTGGGTCAAACGTCAGGCATCGTCAGCACTGGAACAGCTTAAAAACTACTCACAGTTTGCTTAGCGGTGTAAAAACCAAGACATCAACAGCTGAGCACACTTTCATGCCTGCTGTTGTGACATTTGCCACTGTGCAGCAGTGTTAAGACGTCATGTAAATGAAGAGTGTCTGAAGGTTTCAAGGAGATGCTGATCAAAAATGTCAGACATTTTTCTGGTTGCCGCCATGGCTGCGCTCCTAGCGTCGCTTGTCAAAAGTCGATTAGTTCCCCTAACGTTTTTTGTCCGCATTGCGCCTTGTGTGAATGTTTGCGCTATTTTGGGAGGATGTGTAAAAGCACCGATATGGAAATTCTAGGCCGATACAGATGCCGATATTTCAACTAACAATTTGGCCGATAACCAATATTGATTTTTCTGAAAATTTTGTTTATGTTGTTATTTATTCTACCTTTTTTGTCAAGGAAAGAAAGAAATCCTCCATGTCATGGAGTCGTGGAGAAAATAAGATGCGGCCGCTCACAACGGATTAATATCGGCCGGTTGGCGTCAACATGCATATCGGCCAATACCGATGTTAAGCTGATACATCTGTCCATCCCTAGTAACTAGTTATTAGTTTAGTTTAAACAGGTGAAGTGGAATAAGTTGTGTTGTTCTTGATGTCTCAAAGCTTCAGTAACGTGGTTATGGTTTATCAATACGTCCGTAATCTCTGAATGAACCAACAGCAACTGCTTTCTTCAGGTGTTTGTCTGTGTGCAAGGTTTACGTTAAGGCTTGTGTGTGTGGTCACATTGTTGTGAATAATTCATTCCAAAGGTCTAAAGAACAAGGTGTTACTGACTGGACTGCAGCACTTCACCTTTTTTTAGCTTCTCCTACAGAAAGGCGGACAGACAGTGAGCTGTGTTTCTGTCCCGGCCGTTAGACAGCGAGTCTTTGATAATTCATGAGAGTTTGATAAGGAACTAAAAGCCTCCCCTTACTCAGACAAAAAGCGAGTGACAGAGGAAGAGGGAGGACTGAAACTGGATCGGGATGGGGAACCAGGCGGAGAAATTAAGGTAAAGTGTAGAAACTGAGGAGGCGAGTAATTATGGTGGAGGTCTGAAAGAGGCAGAGTGAAAGTTATAGACAGAGGGAGCCATAAATAAAGTATGAATGGCAGAGAGTCAGGCTGAATTTTAAAACGCTTTTCCTTGAGAAAGCTGAGGTAGCTTTCCCTTTCCCAAGACGCCGTGTGTGCCGCGAGAGTGTGTGTGGATCAAAATACTCCACTGCGTTCTTCATCAAAGTAACAAGTACAGCACATCCTGGACCAGCAGTCCATTAATAGACAATAGACGGGCGCTGAACAGTTTGTAAGGAATTTAAATCGTCTTAACAAGTTCAAGAAAATAACAAGTAGAGGGGCGCTCACTAGACAGTATACCTCCTCCAAGGATGAGCAAGGCGTGAGTGAGGACCTCCCACTGTATGATGCCACACTATGATGACTTGTGTTTCGTGCTGTGCCGCGCGTCGTCCTTGTGCGAGATGGAACTGTGTGAACTTTCTGAATCGGAGCCATAAAGCAGACGTACATCATTGTTGCTGTAAATGCTCGTATGCCCGCTCGATACAGATTGACTCCATCCTTCACTGTTCTGTTATTCCCCTCAGCACCCTGCGCCCTGCTTCTTTCCCACCCTGCCTGTGTGTCCCTGGCTTTGCTTCAGTGGCAGTGGGCAATCATTAGAGCTGTTTGTGTCTGACAGACACACAGCAGTCCGAAGGACTTGGCTGCTGTCTAGGAAGCACAGGGCAGCAGCCAATCCCACAGGACCAGAGGAGGCGCGAGACGTGGTCCTTGTGCAATGATTGGTGCATTGTTTCAAGGCACTTGCTGCCTGGCAGATTGATGGAGTGGGATGCATTGAAAGTGAGCGATAGGAAGGGGTAGAAGGTGAACCGAGGGATTCAAAAAAAACAAAAACAAGTGGCTGCTGCCGTTATCTTAGATAACAGAACTGTCTCTACTTTTACTTTTGGAGTGTGGTTGATAAGATCTGGGTGATCATGTGAGGGAGGTGCAGGGCCACGATAAGAAATGAGACTCGTCATATAGGAGCTGGGATATTTCTGCTACATGCTACAGATAAATGCACGATAAGCTATTTTAATTCTGCGCACGTTATTTTTGTACCTTCCCCACCTGTGCTGTAACTTTACGAAGTAAGTCGGTTATGTGGACATGCGACGTCACATTGTGACATGGATATCTCTGACATCCTCATTCCTTGGGACTTGCGTTGTCACTGTCCATTACGGTGTGGCAGCATGGGGAATAGAACAGGACCTGACAGACTGAGATGAATTTAGATGTAGTGATCTTGTCTGGGATAAGCTTAAATAGATTACATTTTATGGTGATGCGGCCTGTCCCCGGTCCCCTGTCGCTGTGTGCACTTATCCTCTGAGCTTATACAAGCATTGCCATGCACACAAATGCACAATCATAAACAAACACGCCCGCTCTATCAAGACCATCCTTCCAAATCGCTCCCTCACTGTCTGTTACTCTGTCTCTTATTCGTAGCCACATCACAATAATACACTCCAATGTTTGGGTTTCGCCCTCCACCTCCGTCTCTCTCTGATGAGATTTGGAGGCCGGCTGACTGATGCGAACTGTTTACCTTGGCATTAACGCGTTAGACGGCGTAATGTTAATGATTCCATAATTACATCAATTGGGAGGGCTGTTGTTGCGGTCCGTCCTTGTGCCTTCGCTCTATTTTTATCAGGACAGGCCCTCAAGCGACACTGTTGTTAGCAGGTAATGGTGGCAAAGCAACAAAAAGCTCAAATTGCATTTGGCGCTGGGGTTCAATAAAAATCTGGTTTCCCCAGCGCTGCCCTCCCGCTCACCCATCCTGCCATGAGCTCTCCAGTCCAGTGGTCCGTTTCCCCCTCCGCAAATCTGTGCAGCTTCGCTCCAATCAAAGCGATGTAGAATCGCGGTTAGAAACGAAGCCGCGCTTTCATCCGTTGCCAAGTTTGCATTTCAATTAAGACAACGATGATGTGGTTTTAACCTGGCGGAGCGTTGATTTCCAGATCAGCTCGTCTCCCACCTGTTCTTCACGGTGCACGTCTTTTCATATTGGCGGGCGCTGTATGAAATCGTCTTTTTGACTTCAAGTTGCCGCATCAACATCATTGCGGTGATGGTTTTATTGTAGCCCTCGCTGAGTGATTTCATGGTCTGAGTTGTTGCATTATACCAAGGTGACCTTGATGAAAATAGTTGTTGTTTTCGTCCCCGCTCCCTTTAAGAGACGATATTTTAAACAACACTATTACAGCTTCAAATAAACTGCTGAATACGATAAAACAAGGTGCGGTGTTTATGCGCTCATTCAAATCTTTTTCGCCTCCTTGGGGAAAATCTGCTGCCTCACACTCTAACCCATCATAATTTATTCATTAAAGTCCCTTATCTGATTATCTCTATTAATCAGCCTTGTGTGTTCGGGTAAACAGAGCGTGAGGACAAAGAAGATATCACCTGAACTTGTTTCTAACTCCTCACAGCTGCGGTGC
>OMNV01003841.1:9963-22395 GCA_900303265.1 Brotula barbata
GGATGATGATGATGGAAGATGATGGATGGATGGAAGGATGGATGATGATGATGGAAGATGATGGATGGATGGATGGATGGATGGATAGATGGATGATTGATGGATGATGGATGGATGGATGGATGGATGGATGATGGAAGAATGGATGGATGGATGGATGGATGGATGATGGATGGATGGATGATGGAAGAATGGATGGATGGATGGATGATGGATGGATGATGGAAGGATGGATGGATGGATGGATGGATGATGGAAGGATGGCTGGATGATTGATGGATGATGTATGGATGGATGGATGGATGTAAGGATAGAAACATGTCAATATTTCAGATTGAGACTAAACGCTCCTCTTTAGGTTGAGTAAATCCTCCACTCTCCTTCCAAAGTTTCAACTATGTCATTCAGTAGTACAAAGTAAGTCTCTAATCTTATTTCCTTTCCAATTCTTAATCTACAAAGGTCAAATCCTAATCTGCAATGTGGCTCATAAATCCATCTGATTGATTTAGTAGAACTATAATTTTTCCTTTCAGACAGCAGTAGAAGAAGAAAGAAGTGGCAGAAAGTAAAGGAATTGTTTCCATTACTCAAATTATTATGAGATTATGATCAATTTCAGAGGATTAGTGGAAACCAACGGTCACTCAGCGATGGTGCTATAAGCAGCAGAGAGAAAGATAGAGGGAGAGTGAAGGAGAGGGAGAGAGAGGGAGACTGAGTGAGGAGGAGGGGAAGGTGACAGAAAAATGTCTACATCCCCTTGAGACTTGTAATTAAAATCCGGCGAGTCACACAAAGTGCCAAATATTGCTTAGCTCCGTGTATTTGTGGCTGACCGCCGTGGTTCTGTCACTGTGTTTAGCTGTGAGGTTAATGAAAATAGCCATTGTCTCCTGGCTGCCTCCGCTACAATAAAACCAAAAGACCCACAATTAAACTGACACCTGCTCGTTCCCATTTGTGGGCCGCTACCAACGGTCCTGGACGGCAGTACAGAGAGAGAGAGAGAGAGAGAGAGAGGAGAGAGAGTACAGCTGGACTGCCAGGTACAGCATGCAGGAGATTATTTTTAACGTTCACTGACGTCTGAAAGATTCAGCCAAGTGAGATGAAACCTCAAGTACCGCAGGCTGTCCAATGGACAGCTGAAACTCGGAAATAATTGGAAATTACCACTGAGGCACATGTTAACATGCCAACCACGTTTATTCAGAATCTACTCGTCTAAAATAACAGGACAACCGGAATCGAGACTCTAGGTTGAATCAATACCACATCCTAGAATTCAAAGTGGAATGTACAAATGGACGAATGAAGTCCAAAAATGAGGCCTTGTTAGAGATACGAGGGCAGGATCTCAACTCAGACGCGTGAGGGGAGCTTAAACGTACACAATGTGATATCAGAGGATATACAGTGATGTTATTGGACGATTACGTCTTAATCTTAATCTGAAATCAAACAATTCTGAAGAAATTCACGCCATTTTTGTCATTGATCACGATTCTCTGAAAATGATATCGTCAACAAAGCGGGAAAGTTCAATATCACACATGGAGTTAGCAGCTTCTCAGCTAGCTTTCGAAAATGCGTACCGTCACCTTTGATGTCCCAATATTTTTGGGGTTTTTTTTGTAAGGCATAGATCAGAATCACCAAATCAATGCTAGCTCTCAGTTCGCCCGCATGTCTGAATGTTAGCATCATCATTCACTGAGCTCGGACACAGACACAACAGACACGCTAATGGTGTCGTTCAAAGAAATCAGTCAGCCTTTATTTATTTAAAAAGCACTTTTCATTCACTTAAGTCATTAAATCATTAAAGATAACAAAATAAGAACGTTAAAATAAAACAATTAACTGTGGTGGTGAAAACATTCATTCTAATGGAGTGGATCTAATAGGAATCTACGCGGGATCCTGCTCAGACTGGCACTCACATCAAATGAAAATGGTTTCAAAATTCACACATCCTTAAATGCGCTAAAATATGAGAACAAACACAATGGTTCAAAGCTCGTAGACCTGTATTTGTCCCTCCCCGACCTGCGGTGTCTTAGTACCTGTCATCACTCAGAGCTTGTTGTCACATTAACCCGAAGTTCTTCCCATTGCACAGCCGCACAACCTTTAAGAGCTGCTGATGTTCCCATAACTGTATCTCTTGAACTTTTTCCCTCTGCTGTAACCTTTTCGTAACAACAGATTATTATTAAGTGCACATTGCCCGGATGTGCCTGATACAGCGCACACACATCTCTCTCACCCACGCCACGAATCTTCAAATATTCTGAATCAGGACCCACGTTGATTGGACTCACGTGAATGTGTCGATTAGTTTGCTTTGTGCATTTATATCATGAAGTCCCACCCCCTCCACCGGCCTCAAATGTTGGATTTTGTGCAATTTTCTCGTATTGTTACATCTCTGCTAAGGAATTTGACCTTCCGACCTATGCTTCCTATGTCATACACGACCATTCACTCCCAGTCTCTCTCAAGGTTTCCTTTACATGTTTAGGTTTTTTCTGTGGAATTTCTCCTCATCATCAACAGCTGTGGGCTGTGTCAAAAACTATTTGTTGTGTGGGCCCACGAAGCCCTCCTGAGACATTTGGAAGCAATATTAGGTTATACGTATAAACCTGACACTTTTTCCTCGTGTTATTTTCCTCCTCGTACCACACCGTGACTCGTCTGGCGCCGGCACAGGAAAGTTCAGACCGATGCGCCGCCGTCGTGTTTCACCGGTCCCCCGTGTGCAGTCCTCCCCTGCACCGTGTACAAATTCGATGACCCAGTCTGACAAAGAGGGGCCCAGTGGGAGCACGTGTCCCACTCACTGCACAACAGGTAATTATCACCAACATCGCCCGCTGAGTGCTGTATTCAAATGAGGAAAATTGATATGCAGATTAGACGGCGTGCTTGTCACTACCCCATGCGTGCACGCATTTGGCACATGCATAATCAGAAAACGGGCACACGTGTGGTTGCGCGCACGGATCGGCAGCACTCCCGCACACACATCATCCCCTTCTCATTTAGCCCGACACCAGCAGATTAGCATGCTGAGGACATCCCGTGGCGCTTTTTATTAACGTATGCCATCGCTTCAGGAGGTCAGCGTTGCTTAGCAGGGCTTCGCCAGCACTGCAAAAATGATTTATCAAATCAACACTGTGTTTTTCAGCTCCTGTTAGATTCTATTTTGCCATTCCGGCTCCCACTCAACACTACGGGGATAGCGGTTTAGAAGGAGATGTCTCACTTAGAGTACCGTCAAACTGATCTGTCAGACATGACACGGTGATGCAGCCTAGCACAGTCATACCTCTCCCTTCATTAGAGCACGCTCAACATGTACAGCCTGACTTTTGACATTTTAATCGAGAACTTACCACAGGTACAGACCTACCCATTTATTCTTAAGTAAAAGTCAAGCGCAGCTCTTTGGTTTTCCCGTCTGAACTGTCAGCAATGCATCCAGGCAGCAGGTAGGCAGGCAGTCTCTCTCTCTCTCTCTCTCTCTCTCTCTCTCTGGAAGAAGCAGAAACAAGTTGCTGCCTGATTGATAAATCGGCAGCAGGCTTGGCAATTATTGTTATTAAAATTATTATTATTATAATTGGCAACACAGCTGCATCCAATCACCACATAGACTGCAGCACCATGTGCCGCATTGTCTCTTATACAGACAGGCACCCAAAATCAACCCCGCTGTCACACCTTTCACTTTTTCACACAGCTGGTGTGTTTTTCCTCATTGTCAGCCTGTTGTTTACATTTCGTGACGGCATTTGTGTTCAATTTCATTAATGACTGCAAAGCGCGCGGACGTGGCTTATACATCGCTGGTCTGCTCGGAGCGAGAGAGGAACAAAACACGCAAAAAATGCATCAAGAACAAAAAAAAAACAAAAAAAGGAACAAATTGCTGCAGCATTGTTCATAAATAACAATGGTCGTCGTTGGAAAAACGGTCAGAGGCGCTCGAAGTTATATTTTAACGTTAATGTTTTAATATGTAACTATTGTACATCGTCTGAGTTGAATTGATCTGAGATGATCATCGCTTCGATCCTTTTAGTCTTCTGACGGAAAACAAATCACTTTAATTGTGAAAAGTTTTGAACATCGATGTTGTGTAGATGAATCGTCAAAAGTCATCGTGTGCTGCTGCCTTTTATGACCCAACACTAAACTTTCATCCAGTTTGTGATGAAGTTTTGTTGTACTTAATACCGTACATTTTTGTCCAATTACAGACTTCAAGCCTAATTTGTATTCTCTCGCTCATTTGGACCGACCTCGAGCGCACAACCAACAAGTATTGACTTTGATTAATGAGATCAATAATTTGTTTATGCCCTGAGGATTTACGAATGTATAATGAATTGAAGATGAGCACGCACAGGTCTGCTCGGTCACTGTATATGAGATCATTTTCAGGCTGTACACTCCATTTAATTCTTGCTTCCAAACACTCTTCTCCTTACCTCCTCCACAGTCACCCACCCACCTTAAATATGCAGATTTTGGTGCTGCAGTTTTGTCTTCACTCAGAATCAAACTTGCTCAACTTTCTGATCTCTCCAGAAAATGTCCAACTGGTTACCATGGTGACATATAGCCACAAAGACGCAAATCCTGGGTTAGTTGCGGTCCATAACAAGTGTGTGGGGCGAAAAAGGTTCCCAGTTAATTCCACGGACCCCGTGCAAAAAAGGAAAGAGCGACACAAATTTCCAAACTTAACAACAACAAAATCAATAACACGAGTAAACCAGGGTTGGCAGACTATGGTGAGGTGTGGCTAAGGATGCTACTCACCGCACGGGCAGTCACACCAACCGAAACACACACAGACACCAAACAGGTGAACCACTCGGACGTTGGCTGATCAACCAGGCGACCAACTAACCAACTTGATAGTTTATTTTGAGAAATTTACCAATTGGGCATTCAGTGTCAAATGACATTTTCATTTTGATCCCTGGAGACGGACTGAGGGACGTGTCTCCATGGAGA
The DNA here is from genome assembly GCA_900303265.1 of Brotula barbata. Taxonomy (NCBI): domain Eukaryota; kingdom Metazoa; phylum Chordata; class Actinopteri; order Ophidiiformes; family Ophidiidae; genus Brotula; species Brotula barbata. Next base: position 15,001 of record OMNV01003841.1, read on the forward strand.
CCTTATTGACCGCGTTCACGTGTTCACATCTTCTCCTCACCGGCAGGCAAAAACTTAATTAAAGCCACGCTCTCTCTGGTGTCTCCCTTAAGAGGCTGATTGCTCGTCTGACATTTGAGCACTGGAGCGCATGTGTGTGTTTGCTCGGGTGTGCGTCATGCATCGCTCGTCTCATAAATGGACGCCGCCTTGTTTGTTTCAAGGAGAAGTTCATAAGAGAAGAAACGAGTCTCTCCAGGTATGATGAAGGTTTGCACCCATAACTAAGAAAAACTGAACAGAATGGATTAAGGTACATATACAAATATACTGTATAAATACACAGTATATACAGTATAAGGCTATGAACACAACACCTGTACAGGCTGGATGGTGATTGCTTTTGGCAGGTAAGATAATTACTGACAGGGAGAGAGATGGATGTAGTATGCAAAGTATAACATGAACATGACCAACTCTAAACTCTTATCTATTATTAAATTCCACTTAGCTCATTAGCCGTGAGTGACATAAAGGGAGACACAAGAACAACGTTAACTTGTGATGACCTGCTGACTTCTGGGTGCTCCACCGTCAGTCTTCCAAAATAAATCCATCTTCTCCTCTTCCCTTTGTCGATGTGATTTAATCCTCTTTCGCAGCTTTCAAGCTGATTAACCCTGATGTGTAAAACACTGCATCCTCTTGTTTCTCACCTACACAGCAACAGGCATCAGACCCATGCAAATGAATTCAGGAAGGCGTAGACGTGCGCACACATGCATCATTAGCAGCAGAGCAGAGAGTTGTAGGTGGTAGAGTGGCGTTGGTGGAGTGCAGCTTGTCATCTTCACTTAAATCCATCAGCAGAGAGGAAGGGAAACATCCAGACACTGACTGCAGGGTCCTCATCTTAGATCACTACCATCGTCTCCCATGCAGACAAACAAACAGTGGGAATCAAATAGGACTCCGTTGTATCTGCCCGTGATGTTTGTCATGTGTGTACCAAATCACACGTTCATTCACAGATCAAAGATCTTTTCAATGTTCCAGCTGATCTAATATTTACACATCAGTGCTCTTATTGCAGTTTTCCTGATCTGTGTTTGTCACGAGTACGCTGCTGGCAGTGGGGACTGCTTATAACAAATCTAACGTCATTATGTCCTTCACCATGTGACCTCTCTGTGTGTAAAAATGTGTTGGATAATAAGTAATTAGAAGCCTGTTTCCACCAGGATGGGAAAAATTTAGAAAACTTAGAAAAACAAAAGTTCATCTTAGAAACACAAAATTTCATCTTAGAAACACAAAATTTCATCTTAGAAACACAAAATTTCATCATCGAAACATAGAATTTCATTTTAGAATCACAGAATTTGAGATGGGACCTCCAAATTTGGACTTTTGAAACTCATAATTATAAGATAAAAACTTCATTCAAAATTTCAACTTAGTACTCTGAGCTGTGTCAGTTCAATGTGGAATTTCTCCTGTTTGGTTTACAACATCTTTAGAAATTGTTCATTTAAATAAGTTTATTTCAGGTATTTTTAGAAAAAAAATGTATGCCCCATTTGTAGCAACTATAGAATAGCTGAGAAATAATGTGGTAGTTGTAAAGATAAATAAAGAAAAAAAATACAAGTTTTCCATGTGTGTATTTTACTGTGCCTTTTATTGCACCGTCTTAGAAAATGTATAATTGTGGTACTGTGACACGGAGAGTCATGGAGTAACTTTACAACTTTAGTTATCACTGAACACAAACACGGTGAGGTTATTAGCCTGGGGCGAACTGCTGATGGTTGGTTTCTTCATGTGAGCACGTCTCTTATTACTCTGTGAAAAGAACAATAGAAGGAGTGGTGGAGGATTTCTCCAATATTAGGCTCATAACAAATCTTTGTAACAGCAAACACTACTACATAATGATGTTGTTGATGGATGAATGGATGATGAATGGATGGAAGATGGATGGATGGATGGAAGAATGAATGGATGGATGAGGAATGGATGGAAGATGGATGAAACAATAAATGAATGAATGGATGATGAATGGATGGAAGATGGATGGATGAAAGAATGAATGGATGGATGAATGGTTGAAACAATAAATGAATGGATGGATGATGGATGATGATGAATGGGTTGAAGATGGATGAAACAATAAATGAATGGATGGATGATGAATGGATGGAAGACGGATGGATGGATGATGATGAATGGATGGATGGATGAATGGATGGATCATGAATGGATGGAGGATGGATGAAACAATAAAGGAATGGATGGATGATGAATGGATAGTTGAATGGATGGATAATGAATGGATGGAAGATGGATGAAACAATAAATGAATGGATGGATGATGAATGGATGGATGAATGGATGGATGATGAATGGATGTATGATGGATGGATGATGAATGGATGATGGAGGGAAGGATTGATGAATGAAGGATGGATGCTCGATTACAGATAGATAAAAGATGGATGGATGGATGGATGGATGGATGAATGGATTGCTGATGATAGATGGATGATCAATGAATGATGAAGGGAGGGATGGATGGATGATAGACGGATGATGGCCCACCCCACTGACAGCACAAAGAAGATTATCTGACATGATAGACTGAGCGCCACAAAAAATGGAATCTACCGACCACTGTAATCTGTGATGAAAGAGAGAGAGAGAGAGAGAGAGGGGGGTAATCCAGAAAGAAAACCAGTGTTGCCCGTGTGTTGACGAACAACGTTGTTAGTTTAACAGCTAAACTCTGAAGATGGAGGTGGACAACGCTCATATTGAATATTCATCATGGTTATATAATAACAACATCATTTGAAAACAAAACAAAACAGTAAACAGACCACAAAATAAACATACTCCTCCTCCAGCTTTACTATCACGATAAATGACCAAGATGGAGGCAATGTTGGAAATGTTATATTTTGTGCCATTGTTAATATATTCATGTTTACAGGTTTGAGAAAATGTGAACAATTACAGAAGTTTGTTATTCAGTAAACGTGATTCAGTAAAACACCCGCGTAACATAACAGGAATTAATAACAATTTTTTGCCCCCTAAAATAAAATACTGCCTAACAGTGGGATTAACTCATGAACAAAAGCCTTCACTGGCTTTGTTTCACGTGCGAAAGGGAAACTCATGAATAAAGAGGGGAAGCAGCTCCACAGTCTCATCAAGAACACACCCTAAATGGAAGATAGCCAGACACAATCCCCCACGGCCCCAAAGAACTCATTAGGAACAGTGGAATCGATAGCAGGACTCCAAGATGGAAGCTCCACTGAGCGCTGGACAAGGCCGGGCTACGGGCTTACTGCGGATCAAGGCTTTAAGCCAGTTTTGACTCGGAGCACCTCTCCCCAGCTTCGCGCCGTCCACGCCGCCCTCTGCCCGTCCATCTGCGTGACTAGCTCGCTCTGTGCTTCAGAGCACGTCTCTTGTTACAGTGTGTGAGCACAAGAGAGAAAGGCATTCATGTGCAGAGGACATTTTTATCCACGTTCACCCCTGTCAAATCCCGACGCTCCGAGACACCTCCGATATAAACTCGCCGCGCCCTCAAACAATGAAAACAGCGGCTACAATCGTAGTGAGGTTGAACTGTACGGCACGCACGGGATGAAAAACCCAAAATCCACTTAAGTGGATTGTTTTTGCGAAATGAAATTCCACCTGAGAGAAAATTTGAAATGCGGGTATCTCTTGTCGTTCGCAGGGTTTATGGATGCCCGAGGGGGCCGGGATTATCCAAAATCATTAAGTCCACAAATAATTTTATGTATGACCCCGCCCCCAAAACTTGAATATGCTCCACTCCAGAAACAACGTCGTGGATTTCCTCTCCTTTCTTCTTGATATAAGTTACGCTCGACTCCTTTATACTGTAATGACGGTATAGATTAGATTAGATTAGATTAGATTACATTATTAGATTACATTACATTAGATTAGATTAGATTCAACTTTATTGCCATTGCACGTGGTTCAAGTAGTATAACAGAATCCAACAGTTCATCCTTTCATTGTAGCGTCATCACTTTATTTACGTCTCTGAACTTTCAGAAGCACTAGAATCTCGACGCCGTGGACCCAGGTCACAGTTTGTCACTGCAAAAGATGTGCTATGTGTGTAGAAAGCTGCGCAAAACTCAGCATGGAGTGATCGCTGCGAGAGCAACACGTATATGCATTTGTGGCCTCACTCCCAAAAACTAATCCTGTTAAATTATTCATGACTGAACTGTGAATTATCAAACCAGAGAGTGGGAAGTGGTAACTGTATTTCATGTTTTATCTTCACTGAGGGCATCACATCACTTTCCAAGTTTGTGAGAAGTTACAATTTTTAGGGTTTGGTTTTTTTTTTTTCCTGGAAAAACTGAACGTAAATGTACAACACACAATCCCAAGAGCGGCCCGGGGGCCACGCGGCAGTCGGGTTCTGACAGCTCAACCAGACGGCCGCGGCGTGCTCAGATGTTCAGTTGACCTGCTGAGTGGCAGGAGAGTGACACTAACACACTTCAGCCTGGGAGTGAGAATAACAAAATGATACGTCTGCGGGATCTCGCCGTAAACCCACAGCTTCAGTGTCTTACCAGAACACAACGGGCTTGTTCTACAGCGAAGGCACAGACGTCTTTGTTCACATCAATCAGGTGGAGGAGCTTCTTCCCGTTTTCACATGCTGGGGGTCAGATTTCCTCCGGTTTCATCATGTCTTGCTGTTCACCTTGGCTGAGAGTCTTGGGGGATGTAGAAAGCGTTTGCCTTCAGCTGTTAATCATCTGTTTTAAGAGGAAAAGGTGTCCATCATTCCTGAGCCTGTATCGTAGCTCTGCTTTCCTTTCCATCTGTGAGTCTCTTTAGCTGCCATATTAACTTTTACTGCTCCAGTACCGACGAAGAAAATACCTCTTGGTACAATAACCGTGAAGTAAGTTGGTCCAAAAAAAAAAAGGGAGACATATAGGAAGGATTTCAAAACAAACAAGAAGAAACATCTATGTACCTTCTTTACATTGGACGTCTCATTTTGAAACAAAAAACTGAAAATGTAGGGAAAAAAAGTAAAAAAAATGGGTCGTATTTCATAAAACTTTGTCCTTTTTGGATGTATATAGTAGGATGCACCTGTTTGTCTGTGTGTCTGTGAGTTTTTTGGGGGTTTTTTTTATTGAAATTTGAAACATTATAATCTCAGAAAATATCCAACTTTATTCTCTAACAACACGGAGAGAGAATGAGAGTGAGTGGAAGAAGATGGAGACGGTCTGTGTTGGGAGAGGCTTCTGTCCCTGCTAATTAGCAGGTGTGCCTCATTAGTTGGAATGGAATCAGGAGTGGCAGTCATTGCAGTTCTTGTGTCTGAAGGACGCATGACGTGTCTTTGACATGTTACTTCTCAGCAGGTCAGGGCCAGTCAGTCAGCTGGGGGCCGGGCCGAGCCACTCCACGTGTGCACTTTACTTAAGAAGTGACTCCAGTCCATTAAGCGTATCATGCCTGTCAGCGCCAGGACTAAGAGCTTACCTTGGTGACCCACACCATCCATTAAGGTACTCACTCTCCCATCACCCATAGTTATTTCCTGACAGGTAACCTCATAAAAGTGTATAGTATCATATACAAATGCCATGTTATCACCCCCCCCCACCGTCTAGATAACGCATGGAAAGATGCTCATATCGTGGTTTCCACGCGGCAAAGTCTCCTGGCTATTTATGAATATTCACTGGATTCACAGATCCAGTACACTCTGGTTCAATGTGTATCACAGTGCAGCTGGAATATAAAGTTCAGCATATGTGACAACAACAACAATCATCCATGATTAAAGTATAAGATAAGGTAAGCTAAGGTAAGGTAAGGTAAGGTAAGGTAAGGTAAGATAAGATAAGATAAGATAAGATAAGATTTATGCGCCAACATCCTGGTTCCTGTAACCAGGAAGTCAGTGAAACCAGGAAGTCAGTGAAACCAGGAAGTGTCTGTCTGCCGACCTACTATCCATCTATCTCTCCAAAATACAAACTAAGAAAGTAAGAAAGTAAGTAACAAAGTCTAACTAATTAAATGTGATTTTAGTTAGTTTAGAACAACAACTTTATGTAGTAAATGAACTTATATGTGTACTTATTACACACATACATACATACATATAAATACAAGCAGAATGGGCGATTGGCATGAAATAAAGTAATAAACTTTCCCCATCCAAAGCAGAGAAACCGTAGAGTGGAACTGATCTTAACATGGACCTGTGAAGGTCGAGGGGTTGACTCACCCATGGCTTCTCTGTAGGTTGATGTCTGTGAGCTGGAGGGTGAGATGCAGCAGAGATCAAAAATTAGCTTAAGTTTTAAAAAAAATACATACATTTAAATGTCTATTTGATATAGTCAACTGATAATTGATTAGACCGTCCTCATGTCCAGATTCCAGGCTTTTTCCACCACGTGCTTGTTTTCCTCCATCCTTGGACTGGCACTCTGTGTGGGAGACGGGCTTATGCGTCAACCGAGCGGTAATTGAAAAATGCGGTAAACAAATCTTTTCATTCGGGCTTTGTTAAAGCTTTGTCCTCTGGCTGAGCACAAAGATTCAACAGCAAATGTGTCAACGACAAAACAAAGCAAGTCATTTTTTACATCAGATAACGGCACAGACGCTCTGCCGGGAAAATCAGCAAAAGCTGCATTTGTGGATTGTTAGAAGGATTTTCTTTGTTTTTGTTATATATCTATATCTATATCTATATCTATATCTATATCTATATTTGTATCTGTATCTATATCTATATCTATATCTACATCTACATCTGTATCTGTATCTGTATCTGTATCTATATCTATATCTATCTCTATCCCTATACTGTATCTATTTCTATATCTACATCTTCATCTACATCTACATCTACATCTACATCTGTATCTATATCTGTATCTGTATCTGTATCTATATCTATATCTATTTCTATATCTACATCTACATCTACATCTACATCTGTATCTATATCTATATCTATATCTATCTCTATATCTATTTCTATATCTACATCTACATCTACATCTGTATCTGTATCTATATGTATATCTATATCTATCTCTATATCTATTTCTATATCTATTTCTATATCTATATCTGTGTCTATATCTATATCTGTATCTATATCTATATCTATATCTATATCTATTTCTGCATCTATACATCTATATCTATATCTATAGCTACGTCTGTATAGCTACTGTATATACAATATATATATACTGTATCTATATATTCATAGCTAATTCTATATATCTATAGCTACGTCTATATGTCCATATCTATATCTATAGCCAGCTCTATATCTCTATGTTTGTGTGCATACAC
>OMNV01003849.1:11384-22089 GCA_900303265.1 Brotula barbata
CGGCGTGCAGCAGCGGCGGACTTTGGGAGTCTCGTCAAAAGCTTTCATTCATTTTTATATTCCTCCAAATATTTAAAATTAATCAGTCTGCAGCTCTAAATTGGGTCCATGTGTCTGTAATCTGACGTGGGACGGTTTCTGTTTATGCAGCGTAAGCCTGTTTATTTTTCAGCACAAACAGCAGCTTAGGCTACATTCATGTGAGGTTCCACGGAGTCCCAGGGAGGTTGAAAATGTTGCCCTTTGCCCTTTGCCCCCGGGGTTCCTCTGTTGTGATGTTGTAATGATCAGAGTTACGTCCACGTTAGGTTCAGCAGATCCACGGACTTTTCTCTCTTGTGTTGTGCCACAGAACAACATAGCAGAGGTGGAGGAGCTGCAGGGGGACCTGATGGAGGAGGACCTGGTGGAGCACATCCTCAGTCTGCTGCGGGACCCCCAGGTGGAAGTGGAGGTGCGGTACTTTGCCGGGGGGATTCTGGCACAGCTCGCTTCCAGACCAGACTCCTGGACGCTGGACGGCGAGCTCCGAACCACCATATTGAAGCAGCTGGTGTGTGTGAGAGGCAGATGGGAGGAGATTTAATAGTTTATTTTGGTTTATTTATTTATTTTTAAACGCTCACTCACGTCTTTTCTTCTAATGTCTGCAGCATGATTCCATAACAACGTGGACCCAACCTGAGAGAGACATGGTCTCCTACAGGTAAGAGCGAGGACCCGCCCGGTCTAAACACCAGGTATAGAGAACAGGTTGATTGATAAGTTCTGAGCTTATCGTACAGTTATGTTTATGTCAACCTAATCTCCATCCAACCCGACACACTTCAGCAATCGATGCTGAAGGAATTTTATCAGGTTCATTGAATCCTTTCCTTGAAGAATCTTCTTTTTTTATGACTTCAGGTCGTTCCGTCCTTTTTGCCCTCTGCTTCTGACGTCGCAGCCTTCAGGGGTGCAGCTGTGGGCGGTCTGGGCCATACATCGAGCCTGCTGTCAGAACAGTAAGACACACACACACACACACACACACACACACACACACACACACACTGCTGTGGAAGTTTAACTGCCGGAACCACAGTGGTCAGCATGTTTACGTCAGATAGAATTTGTTGGATTGTTTCACGGATGAAGGTGAACTTTCACTCTTTCTGTTCTGCTGACTCTGCAGTTGCTCAGTACAGCGGCATGCTGCAGACGGAGGGCGTCACCGATCTTCTCAAGGCCTTGGCCGCGCATCCAGACACACACATCAACGTCAAAGAGCTATCGGAGAGCATCTTGGGTCTGATAGATCAGCACCACAGTCACACGGAGACCCGCAGCTCTTGACGCCACGCCGGCCGAACTCTGCTGGTTGTGCTGAATACATAGTATGTGATAGGAGTACGTGATACTGAAGGATTACTTATCACAACTATTTATTGGAATAAATTTTATATTGCACACACTGGAGAAGTATGGATGCTGTTTTTGTACCTTTTGTCTTCTCTCAGTCAAACTGTTCATCATCATCATCGTCTTAATGAATCAAATATCGTTTTTTTTTTAATCATAAATGAATAATCAAACTGAGGTCTGATGCAGTATATCACGAAGGTGCCGTCACTAGAGGGAGCTTTAACTCTGTGGCTCCAAGGCAATTTAGCCCTTAAAATCTGTTTTATGTGAATATAAAGTACAGATTGAGAATAGTGGTAAAAGTGTGAGAATGCTCTGAATGTGCTGTTTTTTTTTCTGCCTGCACCGAGGGCCTCATTAAAAGCAGTAACGTTCCAACCCCCCAACCCGGCCCTGTGCCCTCCGTGCTCAATTCAGTCTCGTTTATGTAACACAGCTGGTAGACAGCACTGCTTGTAGGCATCCACAGTCTATTCTAAGTTGGCCTATTAATAATTCCTCTCAAAAAGTGGATTAACGAGCTTACACGAATCGGCACCGGTGGTCGCAATCTCTCATTTCGCCACGTTTTGGAAGGAAACTGAAGGAATCTCTAAGTGGAAATGCAGCTTTCTGTGCCTGTTTCTGCGGTTATTTCCTGACACAGCAGTCTTGTGGGATCAGGGATCAAGGGGGCCGTACGGTGAACTTGGTGTGACATGAGAAGTTCAAGTCAGGAGCCGTGTGGGAAAATGTTCAGCTGTCCAAGAGCTGTAGATTATTCTATGGCATGTATACGGTCGGTGGTGTCACTCGTCCATGTGGAAAACTTAGCGTGTGAAAGGGGTAAGATGAACTCCATGCTGGTGTTGGGGGAGGGGGAGTGAGGCACGAATCAGGCTCCGTCAAACCGCTTATCAATATTCAGGTGACAGTGACACAGGAGAGAGAGACAATGAGAGAGAGAGAGAGAGAGAGAGAGAGAGAGAGTGCCAGAAAGGAAAGAGAAGAAACTGGGCTTTTTGGAGTTTTACTGTCTAATAATATTGTTTTCCATTTGCCAAAAAATGCACTACAAAAATATTGACAATAAATTTAATTAATAATATAATGTAAGATACGAGTATATATGTAAAAATATGTATTTATAATCATTTCTTAAATCCAAGGATATTGAGTTTGTTTACCATGAACGCATAGTGGAGGTTTTTTTTCTAGAATATTTTTTCTTCTTTATTTTGTTAATTTTCTTTTAACATATATTAGGCAACTCAGAATTTTTTTATATATATAAATAATTCTATATATTATTCTAAAGTAAAGTATGTCTGTGCGTGTTATAGTTCTTGCATGCTTGATATTTCCAAATCTCTTTAATCTTTGATAATGCCAAACAATCATTTGCAAATTTCCCAGAATTTAGTTTTTTGTTTTTTTTTATTTCTTGCAGGATAGGTTTTTACAGCAAAAAAAAAAAATTGCCTCGGTTTCTTTTCAATTTTGAAAATTATTTTGTTCAAATGAGAATTTTCTGCAGCTAGGACTTTTCATAAAATTCATTAAAAAAACAGGAGTTTTTGGACTGTATGGTGAAAAATGTTAACAATCAGGCGTCGCTGCGTTGATGAGCTGTGAGTCTCATAAGTAAAGGGATGGATCCAAAGAGACATAGGGGAGATAAGGGGACCTGAGTGAATTAAAGACCTGCTTATGATCATATTTGTGAAACAATAATAAAAACATCACAGACTGATTTACAGATTCAAATATGACTGCAGAGCTCCTGAGTTGAAATTCAGTGTGAGTAAATATCTCATTATCTCTCAGCCGGCTCTGTTGGATTAACACAGAATACATGACTGCACAATACAATCTGTAGCTCAGCAGTGGGCGTGTGTGTGTGTGTGTGTGCCTCCGTGTGTTAAATCCATGCAGTCTGTGAGCTAACCAGACCTCTGTGTATTGCATATGGCCAACATATGGTTTGTGATATAGATCGCTAATTAGACACGCACAGCTGACAGAGGCATGAAGAGCAGTGAGACAAACGGAAAAGGTCTCTCCAGGCAGGACGGTGACGTCACCAAAGGACAAACCGTCTCCTCTCCGATGACCTTTAATGGTGGGAGAGGGATGCAGGGCTGGCAGGCCTTTGAGTTTGTGTGCACACCAGTACAGGATCATCGTCTGTGCCACACCGAGGCAGGGGTAACGGAGAGCCACGCAGGAGGACCAGAGACATTACAACGCATCATAACGCGTCATAACACCTCTCCGCGTTATTACTGTTGTTTTCACTCTTTCGTGTTAACACTTTTTCTCCTTTTTTCTTCTCAACATTTTATTTGTCGTTTTATTTTGAAATCTTTTCAACACTGATCACTTCTACCGTCTTTTTTTTTTTTTTTTTTTTTTTTTTTTTTTTTTTTGCACCGCTGTGCATGCTGAGTGTAAACTTTGTTTCTGTATAATCCCGAGTGGAGGTGGATGACTATATCGGTTGTCGATGTTGCAGATTCGCCGTCTCGTTGTAGGTGATCTCTTTAAATCCGTCATTTTGAACTAAAGTCATTTCTGCAGCCCCAGATGCTACGAGGAAATGAAAAAAAATCCAAGCACAAAACACTTGTTGCGCACCAAAATGAAAACCGTCCTGAGTGCCTGTCGTCTTTACTGTCAGTCTGTAATGTTGCGTTTTTCCTTTTTGGTGCTTTAAAAAAAACAGACTTTTAAGACGTATTATTATTGAATGAAAGCACAGAAACATGTACGCTCCTACTACACTCACACTATTTCTGTTTCCCGCTGTGACCACACAAAGTGAACCCGCAGCAGCAGTGAACTCCAAGCAGCGCCTGTGTGTTGCAGCACGTTTCCATATGTTCCGCTGCAGCTCTGGATGTTTGCTTTGACTCGGCGGTGCAGCGTACACTCCGTCGGTATGTGGCAGTGATTAATGATGACATTTTGTTGCAATAACGGAACGTCAGGCACAAGTTTCCAGGCAGCGGTCGCTGGAAAGTCCCTATATCCCTCATCTCACACTCACTGCCGTGTTGTCTGAGCGTGTGTTTGGGACGTCTGTGCTGTTTGAGATGTTCGGTGTCTACGTAACGTTTCCCATCTGCACACGAAGGTGCAAAAATACGACGTAGGCCGCAGTTTGATTCATTCACGTTAAGTGGACATATCATACACATAAACATGGGGAGATCGTTTGTGGAACATTGTTGATTTATGTGATTTTATCTCTAAATATGAGGAAATCGTACTCAATGTGGAGGAAATGATAGCGAGAAAACGCTAATGAGAATTTTGCTAATAGCTCCACCCATCTTTAAATGTAATGGAATCACAGATTATCATCTCACAGATTACTGAGTTCAGCTGTACGCATCCTTCCATCCATCATCTCTGGCGCTTATCTGAGTCTTGGTGGGGGTGGAGCCTATCCCAGAGGTCATTGGGCCAAAGTCAGGATTCAACCTGGACAGGTAGCTGACAGGAAGCCGGAGTACCAGGAGGAAACGTACACAGACACGAGGAGAACGTCTAGACTCCACACAGACAGGACCACGCTCGGCCCGGGACTCGAACCCAGGACACACACCACCCCACTGTTCCACCAGTGTTGTGCAGTGACACAGGAATCCGTATCTCCTCCATATGTAAGCTGCATAGTGTGTTTAAAGAAGTATTTTTATCCAGAAACACCCAAGGGGCCTCCGTTCATAAACGCTCCGATCCTACACACACAGAGGACTCTCAGGAAGCAGAACTAATAGGATGTGGGTGTGTGAGTGTGTACACACGTCTATGAGTTAGGAGTGGTGTGGGTGTTAGAAATGCAGACTCTCCTCAGTATCATCAAAGTTCAGGTCTTTCATCAGTTGGACCAGCGGGGGAAGTTTGAAGAGGGACAGCAGTTATGGACGTGTTTGTTAAGACAGGGGGGACATGTGGACACATCGCTCCACTTGACTGTGGTGACATGACATATGGCAGCCGCATATCATATTCTGTCACTGAAACTTTGACCTCTTGCTCATCTTGTGTCCCATGATCGGGCTTCCACACCCCTCAGTTTGAGTCTACGGAGGATAGAGATGCTATACTTAGATACGCTGGAGATAAGGATGTCTCGAGACCTTTTTGTACCGTCGTTGTCCCTAATGAGGGAAACAACGCAGCTGTTTGATATAAAACCGTAACTGGACGTGCATCAAAGGTCGGGACTATACGTGACCTCACTCTGTGTGCACGTCTGATAGACAGATACAACGGTGCATCATCTGGAAAGAAAAAACGCTGGAAGGTCAACTTAACGTGGAAACACGCGAGAACAAAAGAAGCCACACCTTCATTTCTGCTCCTGTTTAATGGATCCATACACTGCAGAGAGCTCCAACGTTAGCGTCATCGCTTACACGCACGTTTGATGAACAAAGTTGGAGGTTTTAAGGTGAGTCGGCCTTTACATTAGTCTCTGGTGGATAAAACACGGAACGATCCAGACGGACACGAAGTACTGAAGGAAGACTGTGAGCGACTCCGCGTGAGAGGAGCGGAGGACGGACGTGGAGACGTGGGGCTAGCGTGAAGTATAAACCCAGCCCACAGGCGTCCGTGCGGGTCCACTTCGTGCGGCGGCTGCTCGTGGTGAGGCGAGGCTACATTTCTCTCTCAAGCTCTTCGTGTCTTTGCGTCCACGGAGAGGACAAACACTGACATGACGTGCGGTTATATCCATTTATACGTCCACTTACAACTGTGGAGAGCACTAAAACACACGGAAGACACAGGATGAGTCCCAAATTCCTCCCATCGCCGAGGATCGACGCCGTTTCCCTGCGTTAATGGTTACAAAGACGAGTAGATACGAAGACGTTTAGCGTCCGACTGGGTCTCTGACGGGCTGCTTACAGATCTCTGTGGCCCTAAGTCTACAGCTTGAGTCTGTTAGAATACATGGATCACCACCTCGGATCGTGTGTGAGCGTGTAGTAACGCTTTGAGTCCAGATCGCTTCGACCGGCCCACACGAGCGAGCGAACGCGTGGAAGAACGGCTGCGGCCTCTCCTTTCGCTGCTGTAGTGATGAGCTGCACTCATTCCAGAGACATTCCTCATAGAACCTCACTCTCACTTTCCATGACAACCACATTCTGTTTGTCCAGTCCCTCACGTACCCGCACACACACTCTTGGAAGTAGGCACTATCAAAAAAAAAGGATTCCAAGCACCTAAACAGCGTGTGAGGCTTTCAAAGTCCCGTTCCCGTGATCCCTCTGGGCCTCGCACCCCCGATCCGTCCCCGCAGTTTCCCCGTCTTCGTCCAGCTCCAGCTGATTGTCTTTTTTTTTGATGTAGCGCTCGTAGAGCACCATGACCACACCCATCAGCCAGGCGGACACGGTGCCGGCGGCAAAGATGACGAAGCCGATGATGATGAAGAACAGATAATCCCAGGAATCCAGACTCTTGTGGCATAACGTCCGTAACTGCAGGCCGACCTCGCCCAAACGTTGGCCCTGCAGCTCGGCGGGCACGTCGCAGACCGTCTGACCCTCGTCTGGAACACGGAAGGAGAGACAGAGATGAGGAGACGTGGAACCAGAGACAAGAAAACGTTGGACTGTGACGCCTTTCGATTTCTGCTTTCATTACTCATCATAATCACAAAAACAGACAAAGATTCTGCCTGAAGTAACAACGGCGCCTTTAGCGAACATCTTCTTAGATTATTCTGAGTTTACAAGATTAGTAAAGAAAAGTAAACCTTTCATTTCAGTTCATTCAGTTCTTTTAGCTGCATTAAGCTCTCCTGTAGTTACTGATTATGATTAAGTGCATGAACGACACTTTCCTTCTTTTTCCATCTTCCTGTTGTCTTCCAGCATCATCAACTCGTCTGATGATGGATCACTACGCTCACTTTATCTCATAACGTTTGGAATGGATGCGTTTACCTGCACAATATACTTTAGGTATGTGTGGCGATTGCAGCCAAACTGGGACAAAGAGATACAGATACACACACACACAAGATACACAAAGATATAAATGTACAGAATGAATAGATTTTCATTAGACTTTTATATAATTTCTCCAAAGATACGTGACACTTTGACATTTGATGAGTCCCTAATGCAAAAATCCAGGCGTGCACCAAGTGTTCTGTAACTCTTCCTGCCCACTATATACATTAAAAAACACATTTTAATCAAACTTTCCTGCACATTATCCGATCCATTACGTGGCGTTTTTGTATCAAAGCACAATTCTGCAGTAATAAAAGACGTATTATGTATTTTAAAACGCATTTGACTGATAATCACCTGTCCTCGTGCGTGAAATGATCAAACGTGTCGTATATGTATATATCTATATATATTATTTTAATCGATTAGCATACCGCAGGAAACGTCCTTTGAAGTTGCGAGAAGGAAAAAAATGATGTGAATTCCCGGAGCTGTGAACCGAGGAGCCTGCTGAATAATTCAAGAGTGTTGGTTGATACATTTTTACGTAACATTTCTAAATGGTGCTCGGCAGCACTCAGCGGCGGGAAAAGGCCTCCGGGTTCACGCAGCCAAAACACGCTAATGCACCAAACGGCTCCGGTGTTGTTAAATTGCATTTTTATCACAAAACCCACCAAAGAGCCCAGCTGGAGCTCTGCGTGTATTAGTGTCAGGAGTTGATGCTGATTGAACACTAAGGCTGAATTATTCAACGTCTTTTCTCTCCCCCGAAGAATTAGAGAGTAAATCAGGCTTTTGTGTCTCCGTGAAAGCCCGGATTGGAAGCGTTCTCATCACCGGGCGCTCCGTACGAGTCCACGCCGAGCCAAACGGAGACAGAAAGCAGCAGCTTATCAGTCAAAACTCAGCGCCGCGCGTGACGAGCGCCTCGGAGACCGACGGAGAGCCGCGTGGTGCTCGGCGTAATCCACTTCTCTTATCTTGAGCTAAAATTGGGCGGAATACCCAGAGTGCACCGCTCCGTCTGTGATGTTAATTGGCTTCTGTCATTTGGGGATTTCCAATAGTGAGACGGAGAGAGATGTGGACGTTTTCTGGCTCGTTCTGGTACAGAGAATGTGGGCCCTGCGTTCCCAGGATGAGTATTTGGAGACACTCTGTGAAAGCAGCTTCAACGTCTCTCAGATGTTTACGCGTAAAAGTTTCACTGTCAAAAATGATTTACAAGATGGGAAACTTTGACTGGTGAAAGTTTTTACTCTTCTGCCAAGTGTGTAAACATACGGATCTGGGAGTGTTCCTGTGCTGGTTTGGAGGTCTGATCCAGATCCGTCCACAGGTGTTGACACTGTGTGACACTGTGGGCCAGGAACCGGGGCCATGAATCGCTTGGTTTGGTGTTTTGTCCAATTTTTCATTCTCTTTGATCATCATTGTCATCATAATCATCGGCGTGTGTCATTTTTGAACTGAGATGCGTCCGAAAGTGGGAATTGAAGCCAAGTGGAGCTGGAATCTTTTATTTCGGGATTATTTCCCGCCCATAATTCCTCCCTCTCCTCCCTGCAGCGACTCTGAGGCTGATGTGAAAAGTACACAGACGTGACAGCGGTCTGCTGCCATCCGCTCACACACACTCTCGCTCGTCACAAACATCCACGCTCTTAACGTAAACCTGTGTGTGTATGGACACGCCCCCTCCATCCCTCCATCGTGCTCATCTCTCTGCACCTTCTTATTGGTGGCTGCTGCTCTGTCTGTATCCGTGTGTTTGTCTCACAGCTATGAGGCAACCCTTCTGTCTCCATCATCCCTCCACCCAAAAGGGAGCGACATCAAAGTGGAGGGCTTCCCCTCTCCCTCTCCCTCTCCCTGTCACTCTCCCTCTCCCTCTCCCCATGCACACTCTGCTCTATTTCTGGCTACATTCCTTATATAACAGCAGGGGGAGAGCTAATCTGACCGGGAAGGCGAGACAGAGGAGAATCTGTTGGTTCCTTCCTGAAGGTTTCTTCTTCTCTGTCTCTGTCTCTGTCTCTGTCTCTGTCTCTGTCTCTGTCTCTGTCTGTCCATTGATGTTTCCAAAAATCAGCAGGTTATGTTGGGTGATGGACCGGCTGACAACAAGACCAGAGATAACAAGAACCAGGAGGAGCAGCTCTCAAATTCCCATGCAGCCTGGTTGTAGATTGTGTGTATGTGTGTGTGTGTGTGTGTGTGTGTGTGTGCACACACGGTGAGGCTGATGCCTTTTAAGCAAATGTGGCAGGTGCATTATGGCTATACGCCGTTCGACTTATGACTGACTCCTCGCTCAGTAATAAACACTATAAATAGCAGCGGGCCCTGTGCATAGTGACACATCAGGAGAAAGCAGAAGCGTCACAACTCCCAGCGAGAGAGACGCGGAGAGTCAGACGCATAAATCAGCGCCAGGACCCATCAACGTGAGATCCAGGGCCCGAGCGATCCATTAATCACACCTGCAGCCCAGCGGCAGAGCGGCTGAACACGCACTGATTAATAGTTTGGAGCTCAAAGTGCCTTCATTCTCCTCTCAGACTACAAAATGAATTCCAACCCAGCAGCAGAGGAAATGGTTTGGCTTCCTGCCTTCCATTTCATTTGAGCCCTTTTAGTTATTTGATAGTATAAATGCTGCCACGCTCCCCTGCCGTCCCCCGTGTCTCAGCTCTCTGAAAGCTGAGAGACCAGTTCAATAATGCATGGCTCGCCAACCTCTGTGGGTATATATATATATATATATGGTACACCTTATGTTTCAAGATTAAGATGACAATATATCTATTTCATGCACAACTAACGTGGAGTCTTAATGAAACCATAACAGAGGAATGAGACGGACTTTTGTATTTACTTCCATTGGGTTTCAGGTGGTTTGGGCCTACAAGACCCAAAGGATGACAGACATGAAGAAACAAGAGGAGGAGAGGAGAGAGGAGAGGAAAGAAGAAGAGGAGGAGAGAGGAGGAGAGAGGAGAGAAAAGAGAGGAGAGGAGAAGAGAAGAAGAAGAGAAGAAAGAAGAAGAGAAGAAGAGAAGAGAAGGAGGCGAGGAGAGGAGGCGAGAAGAGAAGAGAAGAGAAGAGAAGAGAAGAGAAGAGAAGAGGAGAGAAGAGAAGAGAAGAGAAGAAAGAAGAAGAGGAGAGGAGAGGAAAGGAGGCGAGGAGAGGAGGCGAGAAGAGAAGAGAAGAGAAGAGAAGAGAAGAGAAGAGAAGAGAAGAGAAGAGAAGAGACCTTGGAACTTGAAGCCCTCCAGGTGGACCCACATGCAGAGGTCCTCGTTGTCGCACTCGCAGCTCCAGGGGTTCCCGCTGAG
>OMNV01003853.1:2077-17100 GCA_900303265.1 Brotula barbata
TTTTTTTTTTTTTTTTTTTATATGCACAGAATGTGTGTGTCTGAGTGTGTGTGTGTGTGTGTGTGTGTGTGTGAGAGTGTGTGGGAATGATGATTAATGACAGAGCAGACCTTGTGAAGGACAGTTTGCCATTGGGACAGATGACGGGAGATGCAGGGATGAAAGGAGGATGACGAGTAAACAGGGTTGTGGGGGGAGAGGTGGACAGAGAGCGACACAAGCCGCCGTTTTGGCAAATGACTGTCAAACGCTGTCAAATACAATAGCAGTCATTTGCTAACATATCAATCCTTATCGGCGGATTGAGCGATGATACATCAGCGACGGTTTGGGGCGGAGGGAACAATGCTACACTTCAGCATCGCCGGATAACGATCGCACCCCAATTACTCCTCTCTCTTTATTTCGTCTGTTGAATCTAGGATTTACCTCCACCCTGTATGATGATAGTAACCATGGTAACAACATAGTATGATGACAGGAATAGCCTCCGCCTGATAAATATTTGTGTTTTCGGGGGACAGGATGAGACGAACTTATGAAGATTTTTGCAGATTTCGGGTCGCTCGTCACAAATCTCTCTTGGAGTGGAGGTCACGGCCTCGGAGTTGTTGTTTTTTATTTACTTCACCGGTCGTTCGGGCTCCTCGTGCACGACGATGCTGACTATCGCATCAAATAAAGTCAAGACGTGAACGTAGGTGTGTAAATCGGTCTTATTTTAGCCTCTGGTCAGGTTGCTGACGTGGTGCTGGGGTCGGTGACATCACGTTCGGGTTTTGCGTGTCTGCTCGTCTCAGCTAAGTCAAGTAGCGTGAGATTGGTTATTCCACAACAAATTTTACCACAGGATTTAACATTGAAGTTCACTGCTAATCTCTATTATTCCCTCCGAGTAAACAGAAAACATTTGGTTCTAAATCCAAATTGTACAACATTTCAACCACATGCTAATTTAGAAAAAAAATCATATCTTTAGATTTCGGTTCATTCAGTGATAGATTTTTAGATTGTTTTTACATAATCATTCCCTCATCTCTGCATCAGCATAGATATTTATTTAGATATCTTCAGTAAATAAGAGGTTCGAGGCACAGCAAACATACACAGTCAGAATAAATCATTTTAATCCTATTTGATAAATAGTTGCTGGTCAAAGCAAGATTAAGTTCTGCTGCTGGCTGGAGCCTGTCACGACAAAACAGCAGCAAGTGTGGCCTGTGGACGTCCATGTTCATGAATTTTCATGCTTCAAATACCGGCCGTCCCTCCTGGTGAGAAAGTCTCGTCATTTGTGATCCCCTGCATGTTTGTAGCAAACCACAACTTGTGAAGTTTTGAGGTCACAAACATTCGGTCTCCTGCTGTAGATGATAAGCGACGAGGCTTCCTATCCTGGACCATTCGTAGTTTCAAGAAGGTAAATTGCGCTTTGTTAATATGCAAAGCATCTGCAGCCAACAGGCATTAAAAGCAACAACATCTATCGTTTTTATGAACTTTTGTGAAGTTTAAGCATCCCAGGTCCTCGACGTCACGTCACGAGTGTCAGACTTGCTTTTCTGGCTTTGCATTAATCCAGATTTAAGATTTCCGATCAATGCGAATCAGTAAAGGAACTATCGCGGTGTAGAAATGTGCTAGGACGTGGTAGTATTTCATCATTTCGCTGCTTCAAGGTGACTTATCAACTGTACAGCAGCTTAGAAATCTCCCCACAAAAGTGACATTTTAAATGGACGCCGCTCTTTAATTCAGCCCGGCTTCAAGTACACAGGCGTTTCTGACTGCAAACTGAGAGGCTTCGGTCAGGTCAGGTGAGGGGCTTTGATATGCTCATATCAAAAAAGATTAATAGATAAGATCAATTTTAATATCAATATCCGCTAAAGGTGTCCATGAATTTTAATGAATCCCTGTCCGTTTCTCTTCCTGTGTCTCGCTTCATTTCCAGCACGGCGCTCCTCTGAGGTCGGAGCATCAGAAAAGCTGGAACGCCAAGACGACAGTTGATGCTGATTTTCACATTCAAAATAGACAAAACACTGTTTATATTACAGAAAGAAACTATAAGATGTCATCCAAATTAATGCTGAATTGGTGTTTTGCTTTAAATGAAGCCCTTCTTATTCTGGTTTTCAATATAATAACTGGGCCTCCATATAAGGGCTCACAGCTGTGCCTGTACATCCTAAAATGGAAAATACACAAGTCTGCTCTCCTTGCTTTCAGAGGGAGAGAGAGAGAGAGAGAGAGAGAGAGATAGAGAGAGAGAGAGAGAGAGAGCGAGTGAGAGGTGGTCATGCACTTTTCCCTGTCGCTGTTTTACTCTCATTGCTTCCTCTGTCTCCTCCTCCCCCACCTGTCTCTCTCTGTCTGCCTGCCTCCCCCATGCTCAGTTCTAATAAAACTAAGCAGAGTTGACACTATATACCTGCTGCAGGTACCAACAAACACAGAGCCAAATCTCAGCAGTGCAAAAACAGCATCACCACAAAGCCAGCAAAACGGGGATTTCCTGTTTAAAGTTGGAGCAAATATCAAATTTCACATGGCTAATTGGGTGCAGTTTGAGAGGTCAGACGTAGTGCGAGAGCGAACATCTGGATGAATGGCACAGTGCAGTTTTTGGTCTGAATTATTGTGCCGAGTGTGACTGTAACCCTCTCAAAAAGGCTCCTAAGAAGAAAAGATTGGTACCCCGGTGGAATAAAGACTGTACGGTAGCTGTTCATGCCAGGAATAGGGTTTATAGGATGCTGAGGAGGAAACCAACTGCTGTGTACACAGCGGGCTAGAAAAAGGTAAGGGCACAGAGGACTATGGAAGCAGCAAAAAAAAATACTGCTCTCGCCAGTTTTGTGACAAATGCAGTTCTGACACGCCCATCATTACGCTATGGTCTGTAATGTATAGGATAGAAGGAGTATATACGCATCCCTCCGAGGGCGGTGATGCTGAAGCTGTAAGAAACAACAAGGACAAGGCTGAAATGTGTGCCAATGATTTATATATATATATTTGATTTATAGGGAAGATCATTGTGACCCACTAAATCAATCCCTTCCTTCTCACCTCAAGAGTTAAAACAGGCAGTACATGACACACAGCACCTGATGGAGCGTTTGGGAGATTTGATGAAATGTTTGTGCTGATTAATTCCGTATGGGAGGCAGAGAAGCTGCCTGGGGAATTGAAACATGTTGTATTAATCCCAATATTAACGTCGGGGCAAGATGCAGTCAGTCCGGGATCTCAAAGGCCTGTTGCCTATAATAAGGTTATCTGCTATTTCACGGAATGAATGGTTAGAAATAGTCCGAAAATAGTGGTGACAAATAGCAAAAAAGGGATACTGTGCACTTTACCATAGAGGAAAAGGCTGATCTGAGAAAAGGATGAGTACTAAAAATGGCAGCGTTGTCCAGTGTTGTTTAACGTTATGGTCAATGACTTTTTCAGGTACCTGGCCCTTGGGTGGTCGTTCGGTTCATGTTGCAAACACTGGAAGCGGGGCGAGCAAGAGCACTTGAAGTGAACAAGAACCGGCGATTACACATTGATCTCTCTGTGACAGTGCTGATAGATGCAGAACATCATCCACCCAATCAAAACACTTTTATTTGAAAAGTATTTCAAATTAGCGTTGGGCGAGTGGCACTAAGAGAGGGGAGGATGTGCTAACGAGGGACATCATGAGAGGATGATAGGAGAATTACTGGGTTGTCAGTGTGAATGGTCATGTGTTACAGAAACTGATACAGACAAAGGGGTTAAGAAAAAAAAACTCCTGAGCGCAATCCAAAATTGGTAGAACAAAGGCACTTCAATCTGTGTAGGAGCTCACATCTACAAAGCTACACTGATAGATGCAGAGATCCCATGAGTCAGAACGTTGGGTTTGGATTTAACAACCCTTCAACTGGGATCGGCCAGAGCAACAGGCTGGTGAATGGGCTGTCAGTGTTTGCCTCCAAATTGGTAGCATTATTGAGAGCATTAATGTGGCTATGTGAACTGAAAGTGGACAGAGCGGTCCTGTCCTCAGATTCCACCACAAGCTTTGCTGTGAAAGTCCTAATCCTACCCTAACTTCTTTGTACAGAGTAGAGATGTACGGAGGGATTCCTGTCCGAATGAGTTAGCAGCTAAGGCTCCTGAGACAGCTCTTAACTGGGAAATGAGGAATGTGTCTGTGCCGTTCAATACGAGAGAAAGTAGAAGTTTACCGGTACAATTGGTACAATGCGCCATTGCGGCACCTAGTCTGGCAGAAAGCTAGAAGGAAACGATTCAGGAAGGTACCACAAAGCACAGACAGGTTGAATGAGGATCCTAGCAAGAAAAGACCCAAAGGAGTTTGTTTGGGAACATTTTACACTAAAACTTAAAGATAATGAAGTTGCACATCAAAGCTGCTTAAGTATCTCAAAAGTACAACCGCTGTGCAGGAGTATTTAAGGTGACAGCACACAGGGATGTGGAGTCACCGGAGGATAGGAATGGCAGCATAGTGACACAGCAAACCTAGCTACTGTTCAGGCTAGCATGTTTTCAACACAAACGTTTAACTGTAATTACATTGCATGGTTATCAGCCAAGATGTCACTTTAGATACATTGGTATACTGTGCTTGTCGTTGATTGATAAAAGAGAAAATTCGCTCGATAGATGTGTCACTAAATTAGCATAGCCTGCGGGTCAGAAATAATGTCTTCACAAGCAGCTGTTCTTCTGTTTCAGCCGTGCTAAATGTAAGACATATTGGACTTAAAGTCTCTCGGTAAATGCCTCTCATGCAACATCGTTCTCATTTAATTGCCAATGAAGGATGAAACAAACTGTCTACTAGGTGCTGGGTAGCTAAGCTAAGTAGCTGCTAGGGAGCTAATCTTAAGCCCCCAAAGCATCCACTCACAAGTTCTTTTCTTCTTAGACGATAAATTGTAGTCTATTAGGCAACTTTAGGTTCCCAGGAGCTTTGTTGTTGTTGTTTTTTGTTTTTCTTTATGTGAATCAGCAACGGGCTTTCTACAAGAGCCATGCAGAACACTTGTTTCTGCACTTCTAGACAACAAATTAGTGAACGTATGATGTCATAAAGTCCTAAAACGATAATGCACATTTACTGCTCAGTATGTAAATTGGTAATAAAATAAATAATATAAAACAACTTGGTTTTAAAATGCCATTTGTTATATAATAGATCATTCGATTCTCAAAAATAATCAAGAGTGACGGCTGATGGAAATTAAAGTCCTTTTATTATCCAGGATAATATATGGAGCCACTGAATTTGCAATTTTATGTGATTTATATGATTATATATCCACAATTAAAACATCCATTAGATACGTTTTGGGGTTTTTCCATCGTCGTTATAAGGATAACATCTGGATAGAGATAGGGTCTCAGTGTTGGATGGAAATAGGCATGTGAACAAACTTAATCCAGGCTATTTCAAAGAAGAAAAATCTACATTAAGAGATTTACATGAACAATACTTTTATGCAAAAACCCTTCATACCCCTAAAGAGTCTGTCCTATTACATATTTATGACATGCATTATAATGCGACTTTTACATTCAGATGCATGCGTGAGGCAGTGACATAAAGACCTGACCTTGTTCCCTGGATTACATAAACATGTTTGTAACCTACTGCAAACACACACAATGCAGTCTACTTCCCTCACCCTGGTTTAGTTATTTCTACACGTCTTGTTATTGGTCGTGTACTTCATGATACTGTCGCGTAATAATGCTTGTTTTCTGTTATTCTGTATTCGGTTTTGTTGTTTTTGTACCTGCATCTCGCTGCCATATGCTTTTGTTTTCTTTTTTCCCTTTGTGTTTACCGTGTCCCCATCTCATTAACTGATCATTACCCGAAACACCTCATTGTCCTCTGGTTCTCCGTGTGCATTGTGTTTCAAACGGGTGTGTTGCGACGTCGCCGGTTGGATTGTGTTTTTTGGTTTTTTTGCACCTCCGTCGTATCTTCCCTGTTCTGACCTTTACCTTCACCGACTACGTTTTTGGGACTTTTAGAACTTGACTGCGACTGTGATAGAGCTCGGTTTATTTCAGGTTCCGTCTGCGGTTGAGTCCCTGTCGAACCCTGACAGATGTACTTTCGGTGTTAAATGAAACCAAAATAATGAGGATGTACCAAAGGACAATTTTCATGCCAAAAATACATTTAAATGTTAGACTATTCCCAACAAAAGCCTCTGAAACGGCATTTAAGGTACGAGACATTAACAGCTCCGTCTTAAAGATCCCCTGCAGACACATTTACAGGTGTGTAAAAAGCTTTGCATTGACTAACATTTTTACCAATATGGTTTCTCTATCTATAAAATGTTCAGTAAATTACTGAAAAAGGTCTCGTAGCACATCTACGATTCTCCCAATGAAAAGGTCCCGTGACCTCAACCGCTAAATCTGGCCGCTATATGACACGCACACACATCATTTCAAAGAAAACTGATGCTGAATATTAAATCATTCTGCAACAAATGGGTGAAAATACAGACTCACACAAATTGCATCAGATCTGTAATCCGTAACGATGTTCGTCATGCGGCTAATTCATACAAAAATGCGGTAAAATCTCAGCTTTGTGCTAAAAACGTGCAACAATAATTGAAGATTATTCTTCAAACTGTGTGTTTTTGTCTTGTATTCTAATTCAGCTGCTATGTGACGATTAATTTTCCACCTAGGATTAACACAGTCATCCATCCATCTATCCATCCATCCATCTATCATCTATCTATCCATCTATCTATCCATCGCTCCTTCTTCAATTACATTGATTAATACACCACAGCCTCACAGTGCACAGGCCGATTGTGTGTGTGTGTGTGTAGAAGAGGCAGTAGATTGTGTACGAGATCAGATCAAACCATTAAATAAACAAGTAATCACCTGAGTGACAGGGTGTGCTTTGAAGAAATACCACGGTAACACCTCACCACGCAAATTCTGAAACATAAGCTGGAGATGGTTCGGTCGATGGTTTTACGACGCCATTTGACCTTATCAGTATGTTAAATCCGGTGCCGTCTTTTATGAATCAGTAACGTCTCCACGACATCCATCCGTGTGGTTATGTCCTATATTATGTCACTCACACGAGGAGCGCTGTGCCGTAACTGTGCTGTGTCCTATTTTCACTCTTGTTTAGACAGAGAAATTGTATTTCTAGCCCCGTCCCCTGTGACAGACCAACGTGACGGCAGGCCCAGCTGTGCATTTCCTCACAGCCTCTCTCTTCTCTCCGTCTTCGCCGACTATTCCCATGTGTCCTTTCCCATTTTGTTCATCTCATTTCAGTCTTCTTCTGTCTGTCTTCATTACTGACATCAGTAGGGCTGAGTTTACTCATTTTGAGGGCCGGGGCTGTGGTGAAAAGACTGAGAATAAATAGATAACAGCCGTCTCCTCCATTACTGCGCTATTAGTGTTCAAAATGCAAGGTATCTCAATGGAAAACCCAACTATTGTCACTCCGCAGCAAGATACGTGTCCATTATACTGTAAGCAGGGAGATAAAACGGGTGTCAGCAGGGGAGCACCGATGACATCACACCTTTCTGTCTTTCAAGGGAGGCAAAATCCTGAATTAGGTCTTCTTAATCCATACAAATTCACACCAATCCGTCATTATTTTGTCTTTCTGCATCATCTCAAGTTTAACCGTAACAATCTATGCATTCCTTATAGTCGTCTCTCCCTCTCCGTCTTCAACTCCCTCCCCCACTCCCACTGCTCCACGCGTTCGTCCACATGTAGAATTATTGATGTGGCGCATAAACAGCGTCTAATCCGTGAGCACGAGAACTACAAAGAAGCAGCTCGCGGTGGAGACAATGCCAGTTCACAGATAAACATAAAGAGACATGAATATGTAATCTGGACATGTTTTTCCTACAGCGCCCGTGAATGATTTTCACCACTGAACGCGCACAGTCTCCATCTGACTAATGGACCACGTAAAGTGCTCAAAAACAACAACAACAAAACGACACTGTGCAGTAGATCGATGTTTTCTCAAATTGACTCTTCTCCTCCTTGATATGATTAAAATTTCATCCTATCGCGGGCAAAAAAAACTCTTTGTAGAACAGATGGAATGTAGAGAATAAATTGGAAATTTAAGAAAGATCAAAGGAAATAAAGTGTGCTATCTAAGAAGAGAAGTGAAAATAATGGAGGATGTTTACACACACACACCTATTCTTGTATCACAGCAGGAAAGAACAAAAAAACAAATAAGAAAACAGGATCACTCGGTGGTTTGATACCCTGACCTGAGTGATCCCCAATCAGGGGTGCTCATTTCCTCAGTCCAAGTCGAGCGCTACACCATGGATCTTGATCTGGAGCCAACAGAATGCTTTTTCTGCAGCGTCCATGATGTCCTTGGTGGTTCCTCTCTCCTGGAAGCCTCTAATCCCAAGGAGTGTCCTTTGCAGAGACAGTCCATCTCAATTAGCTCACAACTACCCATGCTGTCTCTTGTCCTCCACCAGTTCAAGATATCGTGGGCCTCCACCATTTGGTCTTCCCAGAGGAGAAGGAGTGCTGTCATAACTTGCTTGGAACAGTGAGACCGCCTTTGCAAAATGTTCAGGAACCGGTTGATGTTTCGCTTGAAGTCCTCCACAACGGTCAATTGAGATCTCATACATCAGCATTAATGGCCATGCCGATAAATCCATGAGTGTGTTGACTGGACCACTGCAGTGTCTCTCGGGGTTGAGTCAAAAACCATCCCCAGGCCGTTCACAGGCTTCTCAGACGCTGATGGACTCTGGACTCCTCCCAAAGAGAAGTGGTGCTCGTCAGACACTCTACCCTTCTAGATTTGGCTGGCTTGAAACGTATTCTTGACCAAGTACTGAGCCTTGGAGCATTGGAGATTGACACGAGCCAGATGTTCATCTCCAAGGCAAACAGGGACGCTGATATAGTGCAACCAGTGATGATGCCTCTCTCTGGGTGATGCCATGCAGATGTCTCAAAGTAAAGCTGTCGTAGTGGTCCAGTATTAAGTCTTTGACCCTCTCTGTTGCCTTAAGTTTACGTGGAGTGAACCATACGTTATGGCAAAGTCTACCCAAACAACTGTCAGGTCTCCCTTTTTCTCCATCACAGATCACCTGGGTAACCACTCCTGTGGGTTCTATACACCCCGACACCCCTCTGCTCTGCGGCATCGATGTATGAATTCCCAAGGAGGTATTCGATCAGGCGTTTAGCGAGAACCTTGAAAAAGATTTTACCTTCCGCACCGAGCGGGGAGATGGTGTGGAACTGCGCGATGTTACTCATGTTCTCCTCCTTCAGCATCTAGACCCATACTATCTATTTATACTCTATACTGAGATAGTTTCCTAAAAACACCAACAAGTGTGATTTAGACACGTTCTCTGTAGTCTAGGTGGAAATGTAAGACCAGGCCTTCGATACCTTTATCCCAAAAAAAAATATGTGTGTGTTGGTTTGAATGGAGCCTCATGAAATGTCCTTGTCGCATTGTTTCTGCCATCACCAAGGCTTTTAAACACGTCTTTAAACCTTGAGGGACTCGGCAGAGTGTGATTGTACATAAGAGGAAGAAAGAGAATCTCTCTCTCTCTCACTGTCTCACACACACATACACAAAGACACCTCAGCATGTGAAATAAGTGTAGGCAGTGCCATCAATTAGAATCCAACACTGTCAGTTTAATCTCTTCGTGTTTCAGAGGAGTCATTAAGCTGATTTTTTTTTTTTTTTCACTTCAGGTTTTTTGACGTCTTATTTTGCTGTTTTATTTCTCTTCTTCTCTATATTCTCCCTTTTCATCAGCTAAACACATCATTATATTTTCCTTTCCCCACCGTGCTGACGCCGCTGCAGGTTTCCCCCCACTGTGGCATCATCACATTGTTACCATAAATAGCTAACATGTTGATTGTTTCTGAATTTGACCAAACCGGTGTAACATAATGACTGTTTCTCCTCTCCCGGCACAGACGTATTGACGCTAGATGAAATGATTAAAATGTCAACAACATGGCGGTACACATCACACTTCCTGAATCCAGCTGATGTGCTGATGATCAAACTGAGCCGTGCTGCGGCAGATCTGACAATTATCTTTTTGTGGAGCAGACAGCAACATCCACTTATTAATCCGACGCTACTTCGTCCGATAAAAAGCAATCAAGACGTCTGGAGTAATTCATATCTGTTTGTTTATAACTTCCACGAAACCGCTCCTGTCTCCACTTCATTTGTCTTTCTGTCATCCCGTAAAGACGGATCTTCTTATTACTACTGTTGCACACTCGAGCAGCAATTAAAATAGTATTAAGGAATATTAAGTCAAATGCACTCACAAATGGTGAAATCCTCCTGCACTCCCTCCATCTTTGAAGCACCACAGAAAAAACCGCAGTCATATCCTTCATCCTTAAAGCCCGAAACTCCACCGTTGTGTTTGCGGCTCTGTTTACTCACACATGAAGAGATGAAAACTCATTAACTTCATTCCAAATTGCTATGTAGTGTCTCATCTGTAATATTTATGTGCTGCACTAACAAATACAGAAGAATGACAGGGCAGCTTATTGCCACAATGAGAAGTAATGAGATGTAATTTGCTGTTTCACAACGACATAAATCACTCGGAGGCCTGCAGTCATATTCGGTCCATGTCCCGGTTTCTGCCATTGTTTGAGTCTCGTTTTTGACGCAACGTTTTCCATCTTTGAACGTAGCCTTCAGATCTGTGGGCACGACAAAAAGAGAGATCGGTTGAAAAGCGTGCCAGATCGGTTTTCAGATCGGATTTACGTGCTGTATAACCAAAATGATTTCAAGTTATGTACAGATATATGCTGTACATATACATATATACAGTACTTACAAAGTGGTGGATGATGAAATGATTTCACAATTTTTCAATTTTGCTCCTGATGTTTCAAAGTTGTTCAAGAGTTTTTTATGATTAATGTTTTTTTAATAGATTTATATAATTCATAATTCAGCAGACCTCACATAAAAGTCATTAAAAAATATAAGAATTTTCTAAAAAGACGGGAAACTTTCTTTTCTTTTAGCTATTGCACAGTTCATTTAATTGTATTTAAAACAAATTTTCATAAAGATGGTTTACCCTCGAGTTTAACAGCTTAATCCTTCAAATCCTCTTCTCCTTTCCTCTCTTTTCAGCAAACTGCCTCCATGCAGATGCTGTGATTTTTTTCTTTTTCTTTCAAACTTTGCTATGGAAATTTCTTGATCTCTCCATATTTCTCTGCATATTTATATGTGTTTCTGCCCCATTTTGCCGGCAGCTCAAGCGAGTAAGGGTGCACGTAATGATTCCCTGGTGCTTCAAATGTAGATAGTCAGGGCCGTGCGTGCTGGCTGCAGCCAGGTGACTGTCCTTTCAGCACAGGTTAATAGGCCCAGGACAGATGAACGCTCTGATGCTGCAAATCAAACCCGTGGGGAGACAAACAAGGAGAGAAAAAAAAGATGAAGAGAAAACACACAGTCTCTCTCTCTCTCTCTCTCGCTTGGTGTTAAGTCGCCATTTGCAGGAGAAAGGACGACAGATTTTCTGCATGTGTGCCTGTGTCCCACTTACACGTACACAGACCTGCTTATGAACTTAACCGAAGATAAAATATGAAACTCAGCACCGAGACTGTCGCTTTTACGCTTCAACGTAGCAACAATACGCAAATGAATTTATCTAATCTGTGACACACAAACACAGAAGTAAAGCACAAACTGAACTAGCGGGAAAACAGAGACAGTAGAGAGAAAGACCAGTCAGCAATTTGTCCAAACTGAGCCTAAGTTGTGCAGCTGAAGTCTAAACTCCTGCTAAATTCTAAGGCTAAATCTTAAATCTTAAGGCTGCAGGTCCCGCGGGTCCGAGCGGTGATTTATGGATGGGGTATGAGCCATTCTTGGTTTAAGGGCTTGTATGTTCATTATTGTAAATCTGGTCATTAGCGTCACCTGCATTCAATCTGTGACTTTATTGGACCCCTTAAACCTCCTGCCACTCAAAGCGTGTGCAGTCAAACGCACACACACATGCACGCACAGCATTATTTAATCCTCAAACCACGTAGAAGTTCATTTTCCCAGAAACACACACACACAGCCTTCAGCACAAGAGAACACCAAGATGTGGCAATGTGATCTATCATGTTGTGTCAATACTCACTCAATGCTGATAACTTTCACACACACTCACACACACACAGTGTATGTGTCTGTGCTTGTCAGCACACTGCAGGAAGGATGCAGCATCTTCAAATACACAACAGCTGTCAATAACGCATCACTACTGTCATTAAGACTATTGGCAGCTGGTGAAATGAGCTGTGTGTGCGTGGGCGTGCGTGTCTGTGTGTGTTTCCTCTTCTGTTTCTGCTTGTTCAGTGACTTGTTGTCTCTTTTATTTGTATATTCAAGGCCCATTTACTCAGGAAGATACTGTGTGTGCTGTCGCTTAAGCCCACAAGCACGAATCACCAGCATCACACAGTGTGACAGTGGTAGCTGAGTATGTGTGTGTGTGTGAGTGTGTGTACAATAGTTAAACATGAAGAGAGCGTATTTAGACGAAAGGGTGAGCCGCACTGAGAGGAGTGGTGTGACTCAGATCACAATGAGCCGTGAACTGATGGCAAATAAAAGCAGGAGAGCTTCACTGTTCCAGCGTGTAACCATCAGAAGGAGCAGAAAATCTGGTTTTTGCACATTAAGGTCAAAGGTAAGGGTAAAGGTAAGGTAAACAGATCAGAGGTAAATGTTTTGTATTTTGATGTCTGGTTCTATGGACAAACGAATGGCGGGAGCCTACAGAGCGGCTGTACTAGCTAACATAAACGGTGCCTTCAGTGTTGTATAACTCCAGCGTTTTTTTTTTGTTTTATTTCCTCTTACATCTGAGTGAGCTCGGTTCCAGGGCGGCTTTTAATCCCAGCAAGCTCAATTCCTGCACGAAGATTTGAACCTTTTACGCCTGTACGACTCCGCTGGCAGCTGGCAACCTTGGAGGAATGTAGCACTGAACACTGACTCTGATGTGTCTGGTTAGCCGACTCGGCTTGTTCCTATCAACGATACTCCTGTCCAACAGTTTCAATCCTGACAGCAGATTAAATGTAGTTTCAGCCTCGTTTGTCGGACTAAAATTACTTTACATTAAGCTAGAAATACACATCTGCCATAGCAAATTGTTGTTTGCAGTGTAGCGCCGTTGTGGAGAGTGTGAGTGTTTTTTACACTTATCAGTAGTTTTTGTTTGTGTGTTGAGTGTTAATTAATAATTAACACTAATTTAATTTTGGGATTTAAGCTTAGCATCTCCAAAAGCATTCAGTTCTCTTATCAGTTGTTTGTTCTATTGCATTTGAAGTTTATTCCGAGAGCAGTTAGCATGAATTTCAGGATGATACGTCTGTAGAAACTGCTTCAATATGACGATGATGCACCGCTGATTGTTGCTCCGTGAGGTTTTCAAAGGGTCTCGGATTGTCCATGACATCACTGTTCCACACTTTCTCACCAAGGCTGCACGTGATGCGAACATAACGACAGGATTTTATTTTGCTTGTGACACCGATCTGTGATCTTTAAACTTGAAGCTAATTGCAAAGACAGCGTGGTTCACGGTTAGGTCACGATTTCTTCTTCTCATTGGATCTCCTGTTGAATCATCACTTGTCACTCAAAAGTCAAAGTAACACAAAGTGACGACAACGCTGCAAAATAAACACATTTACAGATATTTCCAATCAAAATATTAGCAATATCAGTCAAGAAGAATTGTGCTACATCGCAGAATTTGCTTTTTGAGAAGCGATAGAAAAAGTGAAGTGCGTTGGAGGAAAAATAGCCAGTGTGTCGGTTTCCTGTTCCTGTTCATCTGTTCTGGTTGACTGCAGAATGACGACCCGCAGCAGCAGATGTCGATTGTAGACATCTTCTCCTGAATCTATCTATCCGGAACTGTCATCTGCATCAGCATCAGCATCCGTTGCCCATCACACGGAATACATACATGCCAGCATTTTTTATGAACATTGGTGTCATCCAGAAATAGGCGAGAAATGTCAATACGTGTCTATGTTGCAATGTTGAGGAAAGTGGAAAAACAATTCCTGTATCTGTATCCTGACCTAGATCTGCCTGAAAATCTAATCTACTCCTACCTCAACCGTGTCCATCCATCTACAAAACAAGACTTACGTTCGGAAATATCCTGCAAAATTGACAGATGGATGCACGGTGGCGTAACAAGTATAAATGGGCGCGGGCACCTTCCTCCCTGCTCGTGCGACCACGTTAGCTTTTAAAAAACATTCTTTCAATCGTCACAAACCCAAAGGGATGATGCGATTTCCTCCGGCTGCAGAATATCAGGCGAAACCTTCAGACACATGTACATCTGACACGAGCGGCGTGAGCTAAGGAAAGCGTGTATGCACAACTAATTAGGTTTTTTTGTGCTGCAATAACTCACATTATATTGCACTTTAGAGGCTGCAATGCATGACAGCAGCTGGGAGGAGGAGGAGGGAAGCAAATGCAGGTGCTAATAATTCATCTCTTTCTCAGACGCCCCGTCCTTTCCTTTCTCTAATAATTAACCACTGAGTTACAAGTCCCTCCCTCAGCCATTCCTCTCCCTGCCCCTGCATCACGACTAATTAACGTGATAAACACAGTAACAAGCCCACCTCTCCCCGCGTTACTGCCAAGCCAAGGTGACACTCGGGTTTTTGTGGAGCACCCACTATACACACCATCTGCCGCTGTCTCACCTTTTTCCACGGACACGTACGGTACATGCGCAAGGACTGCCACAAGTGTGCACGGAGCAGAAATAATTGACACTGCCACACACGCACACACACACACACACACACACACACACACACACAGCCACTCGTCTGTCAGTCCGGCAGCTGTCATCCTTGAGGCGAAATGCGGCGGC